>JBAMJR010000238.1:252500-266654 GCA_038501785.1 Myoxocephalus aenaeus | reverse complement strand
GACTCTTCATCGTCTCTTCATCGTCTCTTCATCGTCTCTTCATCGTCTCTTCATCGTCTCTCATTGACTCTTCATCGTCTCTTCATCATCTCTTCATCGTCTCTCATTGACTCTTCATCATCTCTTCATCGTCTCTTCATCATCTCTTCATCGTCTCTTCATCGTCTCTTCATCGTCTCTTCATCGACTCTTCATCGTCTCTCATCGACTCTTCATCGACTCTCCATCGACTCTTCATCGACTCTTCATCGACTCTTCATCGACTCTTCATCGTCTCTTCATCGACTCTTCATCGACTCTTCATCGACTCTTCATCGTCTCTTCATCGTCTCTTCATCGTCTCTTCATCGTCTCTTCATCGTCTCTCATCGTCTCTTCATCGTCTCTTCATCGACTCTTCATCGTCTCTCATTGACTCTTCATCGACTCTTCATCGACTCTTCATCGTCTCTCATTGACTCTTCATCGTCTCTTCATCGACTCTTCATCGTCTCTTCATCGTCTCTTCATCGTCTCTTCATCGTCTCTTCATCATCTCTTCATCGACTCTTCATCGTCTCTTCATCATCTCTTCATCGTCTCTTCATCGTCTCTTCATCGACTCTTCATCGTCTCTTCATCGTCTCTTCATCGTCTCTTCATCAACCTGCTTTGTTGTGGCAAGTTTGTTGTGAATGCACGTCGGCTCAATTTAAAAGATACAGAGATCCTCTTTAATCCTGTAATTCTGCCTTCTGCTCTCATCAGCATCTCCTCCTCCTCCTCGTGAGTGAGAGGAGAGAGAAATGGAGGCGAGGAGGAGATTGTTTCTCACGGCTGAGTTACTTTGTTCTTATTATACAACCAGATCCTCGGGCGGCAACTTTTTTTTCTTTTCTTCTTTTTTTTGGGGAGAATAAGCATCTAAGAGAACGAGGGCCGAGAGGAAAGAACACGGAGAAAAAGAAGAGAAGTGAAGTCCTCGTTATGCAGAGAGGCGTTATATCATTTAATTATGATTACTGATGCATTCTACCTGGTCCTGATCCAGTCTCACTTTAGTCCTGGTCCTGATCCAGTCTCACTTTAGTCCTGGTCCTGATCCAGTCTCACTTTAGTCCTGGTCCTCTATAGACCTCAGTATAGTCCTGGTCCTCTATAGACCTCAGTGTAGTCCTGGTCCTCTATAGACCTCAGTCTAGTCCTGGTCCTCTATAGACCTCAGTGTAGTCCTGGTCCTCTATAGACCTCAGTATAGTCCTGGTCCTCTGTAGACCTCAGGTGTAGTCCTGGTCCTCTATAGACCTCAGTGTAGTCCTGGTCCTCTATAGACCTCAGTCTAGTCCTGGTCCTCTATAGACCTCAGTATAGTCCTGGTCCTCTGTAGACCTCAGTGTAGTCCTGGTCCTCTGTAGACCTCAGTGTAGTCCTGGTCCTCTATAGACCTCAGTCTAGTCCTGGTCCTCTGTAGACCTCAGTCTAGTCCTGGTCCTCTATAGACCTCAGTGTAGTCCTGGTCCTCTATAGACCTCAGTGTAGTCCTGGTCCTCTATAGACCTCAGTGTAGTCCTGGTCCTCTATAGACCTCAGTGTAGTCCTGGTCCTCTATAGACCTCTAGATGGTTCTATAGAGTTCTTGTGACAGACCCTGCTGCAGAGAGGTTTTCTAAAGGGACCCTGGTGCTCAGAGACACTACCTCTTTAGTCCACAGGGGGCGCCAGAACCACCACATGAAAGTCCCTCGTAGAACTTTAAGATCCAGACGTCCGATGATTCATCCGGTTAAAACATGGAGTTAAAAAGTTCTAAAAAGTTTGTCATAAAACTGGATGTATGAGGCGACCAAATGAAACACACCTTTACCTTTTGATTAAAATAACAACTCAACATTATTCTACCTTTAAAGCACTGTGTAGCGAGATCCAGTATTAGTTCACATCCCTTTGGAACACATCGTCCACTTCACCTGTGAAGGATATTTGACTGGAGGGTCGGAGCGAAGAGGTGCTGATGAGACGACAGCAGGCGGGAAATCAGACAGGAAGTTGGAGGTGACCTCGTTTCAATCAGCGGCGCCGTCGGCACAGGTGGGCTCAGAGGGGCTTAACCTCTCAGGGTGAAGTGCTGTGGTGAAGGTTTTAAAAAGCACGCAGCGGCTCGTTCCAGCTTATTAATAATTTTACGTCGTCTTTACGTCACGTTCGTTTCCTGGAGAATATTAGAGATATTACTCTGCAGAGACGGTGAAGGAGAAGGCCGGAGAGTCTTATTGAACACAACGTCGTCCTCATCGACTCGTCGTGTTGCATTCAAGGACACTCAAGGACGGTGGTTTGAGCCGCTGAGTAATGTATTCAAGATGAATGTAGCTGCAACGTGTTGGATCACTTCTTGGTGGAAAAAGATCACGATCTTTCTTCAACCTTAAAGGATAACTCCCATAATTCATAGTTTATTTGACTGTAAAGATATTTAATCGGCAACTGTTTAGATAATCTGTAAATTTTTAATTTTTTTATGGTTGAAGCTTCATCATTTGAGAATATTTGCTGCTCTTCTTTTTCGTAAACGACATGATTAATGATAATAAAAATGATACATTGTGTCACAGCCTGATGGAGCTCCATTAAAACCCTTCAATGAGCCTCCCTGTTGGGCCCTTCATCACCATCATCATCATCATCATCATCATCATCATCATCATCATCATCATCATCATCACCATCATCATCATCATCATGAACACACAGCGATCAGCTGTTTTATGAGATTACTGAGATTGTATATGTGTGTGTTTTGACATCTTCAGGAGGAACCAATGAACTGAGAGACAGACAGGAAGTCAGACTGTATTGTTGAGTCTTTTTTTATTGGATTTATTGACGCTAACAATAAACTAACGTTGGAAGTGATGTTTCAGTTATCATTTTGTGACGGCTGTGATTTTGTCGATAAATCTATAAATCATGTCGTCCACACGGAGCAAATTACTTGCATATGTATATTATATTTGTGGTAATTAAAAAATAGAAACACTTGCTGTTTGATAGAAAATCACTGCAAGTGTTTATATTGTAAATATTCCCAACAGGAGCCTGGAATGTAAATCAATTAAAACAACGAAGTGTGTGATTTGGAAAAATTGCTTTTTTAAATTTTTTAGATGTTGTAGCTTCATTCTGATAGAATGTGTGGTGTGTGTGTGTGTGTGTGTGTGTGTGTGTGTGTGTGTGTGTGTGTGTGTGTGTGTGTGTGTGTGTGTGTGTGTGTGTGTGTAGAGACGATGCACACGCTGCCATCTCAATTAGTCCCAGCGCTCATTAGGACCAGAAGTGAGAGCTGCAGCTTCTCGCGCTCTCTGACATCTGGTGCTGCAACAAACTCACCGAGACAACAACATCCCAATGGGGAGGGTGTGTGTGTGTGTGTGCGTGTGTGTGTGTGTGTGTGTGTCTGTGTGTGTGTGTGTGTGTGTGTGTGTGTGTGTGTGCGTGTGTGTGTGTGTGTGTTGGGGGAGATGTCCTCTGTTGACATCAAAGGAGGAAGCAGCTTTAGGTCGAACCGCCAGCAATGTCTTCACCTCAGCAGGTCTGCTTGGACCTTTGTGACCCTGTGTGTGTGTGTGTGTGTGTGTGTGTGTGTGTGTGTGTGTGTGTGTGTGTGTGTGTGTGTGTGTGTGTGTATCTCTTGATGTATTCCCTCAGTAAACATTGTAAACATGAGTTTATGTCTCAATCTCTAGTTTCAAGTCTTCTTCAATACAGCATGATGTTCATTTAGTAAATTATGGTCATTTAGAGTCAAACAGACCATAAAGCAGGGGACGCTTTAGGGCGGGGCTACAAGGTGATTGACAGGTCGACACCAGAGACGTATACGGCGTCTCTAGGTCACTCCTCAGTTCATATTTGGTCACTTCCTGTTCACTGGTTGTATAAAAAACAAGATGGCTAAAAATGCTGAATTGACGCTACTGTGTGTGTGTGTGTGTGTGTGTGTGTGTGTGTGTGTGTGTGTGTGTGTGTGTGTGTGTGTGTGTGTGTGTGTGTGTGTGTGTGTGTGTGTGTTTGGGTTTGTAATACATTGCGGGGACTTGCTTTCCTTTTGGGGACAGAATGCGGGGTCCCCACAGGTATCAGTACTATCAGGGTTTAAGGTTCGGGTAAGTCTTCTGGAAATGAATGTAAGTCAATGTAATGACCTCTAGAGTGAAAGACGACTGTATGTGTGTGTGTGTGTGTGCGTCGGCGTGTATTACTTACTTTGTGGGGACTTTTGGGGGACACAATTCAGGTCCCAGTAACTTAAATCACTTAACTTTACTGTGACTACTTGGTTTAAATTGAGGTTGAGGTTAAAGTTACATAACGTCCTCTGAAGTGATGGGAACACAACTGTGTGTGTGTGTGTGTGTGTGTGTGTGTGTGTGTGTGTGTTTGTGTGTGTGTGGTGTGTGTGTGTGTGTGTGTGTCCAGGATTATCCTCTCTAGGATTGCTGCAGGATTGCACGGATGCTGCTGACACTTCTCTACAATAGAAGCAATTAACTGAAGCTTAACTTTGCTTATGTCTGTTTTAAGCTGTTTGTGTGTGTGTGTGTGTGTGTGTGTGTGTGTGTGTGTGTGGTGTGTGTGTGTGTGTGTGTGTACAGTTGAAACTAAAACCACCAAACCAATTTTCTGTTATCCTCCTCCTTTCCTGGGACTTCATTTATCAAAGCATACTAGAACAAGTTATGAAAGTGTGAGAACCCAAAATATATAATTTGAAAATGATTCATCTTGAAGGCCTTGGAGCGAAAGCGGAATACTTTGCGTAAACTTCGACCACATATTTTGTACACATGGAAAGTTAAAATGTTACTGGACTGGTTTTAAAGAGAAAATATAAATGTTTCAGAGACTGATATTGATGTTGGAGAGGATACATATAACTATATTTAACCTGAGAGTATTTCATTTTTTTTTTATTATTGTGACCAAGAAACTAAAAAGGACTTTTTCCAGTATGAAAATAAACCTTTGAGAGCTCTCTGGTAACGGTGACTCTGTTCCTAAACTATCTTAATAAACCTGCAGTAATTTGGCATTCATCAATATATTAGGATTCTTGTCAACACGTTAAATAAAATCAAACTCTCTCTCTCTCTCTCTCTCTCTCTCTCTCTCTCTCTCTCTCTCAGTGTATTGCAGCTGATGAACCCTAAATTGCCTCTAAAGTTAAACAGGACTCATCAAGTAGCTCGTCCAAAAATGAAGTGGACACGATTCAGCGTGGGGAGCCGTAAATGATCAAACCTTTTGAATTGTAGATAAAATTAAAACGACACGGCGAGCCGCGGTGAAACAAGAAGAAACAAGAAGAAATAAATAATTTCACTGTGAAGAAATTATTTGTTTTTCCAATGAAAACAGGAACGCACGTCTTCAGTTTATTAATGACGGTAAACGTCTGCCAGGGTGTTTCTGATGGAGGACTTTTACCTTTTATTACCTTTTATTACAACTCCGACACACTTCGGGTTACTTTGTGTCAATTTAATGCTTCAAGCACAAGAACAACATGTATTTAATGCACACGCATGGTTTCAAGTAATCCTTTCAAATTATTCATTTTAATGCAGAGTTAGATGAGAGGATCAATGCAACTCTTATACCTGTCTGTTGAATATGGAGCTACATCCTGTTAGCTTATCTTAGCATCAAGACTGGAAACAGGGGGAACAGCTAGCTTGCCCTCGTTGAGCGGGAATAAAGTCCACCTCTAAATCTCCCTGATTAAAATGTTATTTCTCGTTTCTATAGACAATTAGACAATTAGTATATTGTTACTCACCCCATGTTGTTTGAATTCATGAAGAAAACTTTTCTCATGCTTCAACCAAACACATCTGAAGTGTTCTAATAGTCCGGTTGTAGCACACGACTGGACACATGAATCGTGGATCATAGTACACACGCTTTCTTCTAGAATTCAAGGAAACAACGGTGGAGTAATTTATATATAAATGGTCATTTTGTGAGTGAAATATTCCTCAAAACCAAAAGTAAAAAGAAAAAAGACAATTGAGGCTGAAGATGATTTCTTCCCGTCTGCAGACGGGTTGAATTTCCGGGACGATTACTGTAAATACATTTACACATTTATTCACAACTCTTCACTTTAAATAGACACTTCACACTTTAATAACATATATTATTGTACTCTTATATTGTTTATCATATTTCACATTTCATGGCGATGAGGATACTTCTGCATCTTCTGCATCTCTTGTCTTCCTTGTCCCTTAGTGAGGGTTATGCTAAGCTAAGCTAAGTGTCTCCTGGCTTCAAAGTGCTCTTCTCTACAGGGAGCTTGTTTCAAGATGTCTGACTCCTCCCTGAAGAGAAAGAGAGCTTCCAGTTGATAACGAGGGTTTGAAGTCAAATTCCCTGCTCAAGTTTCTTTTAAGGTGAAGAAGAAATAGTTTTGCTCTCTTCACACTATCTATATTTACAGCGGCACGAAGAAAAAGGGCCGTTTAAAAATGTTGTGCTTTTTTTTTTTTTGCTCCGTGGCAAATTATGAATTGTGATCCAGAGAGGAGGTTTGATACGGCTGTCTGGGATTAGAGTCACACACACACACACACACACACACACACACACACACACACACACACACACACACACACACACACACACACACACACACACACACACACACACACACACACACACTTTGCCTTGTCAAACTCACTCAAAGCAGATTGGCACAATCAAGTAAGTCTGCAGCCAAAAGCCTTTTTATAAGGCTCATATTTCACGTTTTCCTCGTCTCTCTCGTCTCTCTCTCCTCTCTCTCTTCTCTCTTGTCTCTCTTCTCTCTCTCTTCTCTCTCTTCTCTCTCTCTTCTCTCTTGTCTCTCTCTTCTCTCTCTCCTCTCTCTTCTCTCTCTTCTCTCTTCTCTCTCTTCTCTCTCGACTCTCCCTTCTCTCTTGTCTCTCTATTCTCTCTCTCCGCTCTCTCCTCCTCTCTTCTCTCTCTCTTCTCTCTTCTCTCGTCTCTCCTCACGTCTCTCTCTTCTCTCTCTTCTCTCTCTCGTCTCTCTCTTCTCTCTCTTCTCTCTCTCGTCTCTCTCTTCTCTCTCTCCTCTCTCTTCTCTCTCTCTTCTCTCTCTTCTCTCTCGTCTCTCTCGCTAAGCCGGCGCTCTGCCGCCTCGTCTCTGCCTCCGATACGGGAATCCCTCTGAAGTGGGAATGCCGACGCCTCCGACAGACTACGCGTGATAATCCACGCTCCCCGATAGCGCCGCCTGTCACGCTGTCTAGTCTGTTTGTTTCCCCTCGTACTCCAGCAGGCCTGAGGGAGCTGAGAGCAAAGCATTGTGGGACGGGAAGGCTGTCTGGGCCGTAAGGTTCAATGCATCAGCTATGCTCCGCTACCCCGGCTGGTCGGGTGAGGGTGATTGATTGATTCCTGTCTCAGGTCCTGTAGTCTTGGGAGTGTGATGCAGAGCCGTCCTCCTGACTGCAGCTTCCTGCAGGACGTTGCTTCTGTCAGACGGAGCGACCGCTATTGATCCAAAGGCGTCTTTCTCCTGGTGTCTACCCGTTAGCTTCCCTAGTGAGCTTAGCGATGGTTTGTTGTGAGGACGCTGGTCAGACTGAACTCACTGAGTCAGCTGTTTTAACGACCTTCCTGTTTGCTGTTTATGTTTTTAATTTGCTGCATTCCTCAGATTGACTTAATGCCTCCAGGCCATTGCTTCTAGTTTCTGCACAGAATAGAAATCCACTTTGCAGAGACTTTAGATGGTCCCATCTTCATTACCTATACATCCCATCTTCATCACCTATACCTATCTTCATCCTACATCTTCATTACCTTAATCATTCATCCTATACATCCATCATCATTACCTACTTCCTTCTTCATACCTATATCTCTTAACCTATACCTCCTCATCTCATTACATTACCTATACATCCCATCTTCATCACCTATACATCCCATCTTCTATACCTCTATACATCCATCTTCATTACCTATACATCCCATCTTCATCACCTATACATCCCATCTTTATTACCTATACATCCCATCTTCATCACCTATACATCCCATCTTCATTACCTATACATCCCATCTTCATCACCTATACATCCCATCTTTATAACCTATACATCCCATCTTCATCACCTATACATCCCATCTTCATCACCTATACATCCTATCTTCATCACCTATACATCCCATCTTCATTACCTATACATCACATCTTCATTACCTATACATCACATCTTCATCACCTATACATCCCATATTTATTACCTATACATCCCATCTTCATCACCTATACATCCCATCTTCATCACCTATACATCCCATCTTCATCACCTATACATCCCATCTTCATTACCTATACATCACATCTTCATCACCTATACATCCCATCTTCATCACCTATACATCTCATCTTCATTACCTATACATCCCATCTTCATCACCTATACATCCCATCTTCATTACCTATACATCCCATCTTCATCACCTATACATCCCATCTTCATCACTTATACATCATGTCTTCATCACCTATACATCCCATCTTCATCACCTATACATCCTGTCTTCATCGCCTATACATCCTGTCTTCATCACCTATACATCCCGTCTTCATTACCTATACATCCCGTCTTCATCACCTATACATCCCATCTTCATCACCTATACATCCCATCTTCATTACCTATACATCCCGTCTTCATTACCTATACATCCCATCTTCATCACCTATACATCCCATCTTCATCACCTATACATCCCATCATCATTACCTATACATCCCATCTTCATCACCTATACATCCCATCTTCATTACCTATACATCCCATCTTCATCACCTATACATCCCATCTTCATTACCTATACATCCCATCTTCATCACCTATACATCCCATCTTCATTACCTATACATCCCATCTTCGTCACCTATACATCCCATCTTCATCACCTGTACATCCCATCTTCATCACTTATACATCCCATCTTCATCACCTATACATCACATCTTCATCAACTATACATCCCATCTTCATCACTTATACATCTCATCTTCATCACCTATACGTCCTGTCTTCATCACCTATACATTCTGTCTTCATCACCTATACATCATGTCTTCATCACCTATACATCCCATCTTCATCACTTTACATCATGTCTTCATCACCTATACATCCCATCTTCATCACTTATACATCATGTCTTCATCATGTCTTCATCACTTATACATCCCATCTTCATCACTTACATCCCGTCTTCATCACTTATACATCATGTCTTCATCACCTATACATCATGTCTTCATCACTTATACATCCCATCTTCATCACTTATACATCCCGTCTTCATCACCTATACATCCCATCTTTATCACCTATACGTCATGTCTTCATCACTTATACATCCCAACTTCATCACCTATACGTCATGTCTTCATCACTTATACATCCCATCTTCATCACCTATACATTCACCATCAAATGCACACGTGGCTAATAATGTTATATATTCTTTGAACTTGGTAGAACATCTATGGTTTGAGACTCATCAGTTATGGATCATGACATTGAACTATGTGAAGTATAAAGAGTACTAATATAAATGCATGTTAGATGTTGACACCTTGTAGATCTCCTAAACAGTTGTAATCATTCCTCTCTCCTTCCAGCCTCATGAAGGTGTGGAAGGCATCTCCTCAGATGGATTGATCGACATGGAGGTCAGCTCTGATTGGTCGGAGCCTTGAAGTTAGGTATATTTTCAGCAGAAATACATCTTTAATTCAAAAGATGAATACAAAAGAACAAGATGTTATTGTTAATTATTGAATGATGTCATCGAAGCTGCCACATATCTGAGTTCAAACTTCACGGTCGGTTGTTTCTTTATGACTTTTATTTTCTCTTCTGCATCATAATTTATTACTGAACGTTCTCCATGATGACATCTGGGTCACCGCCGCCCGGTGGTTCACGCTAAAAGCATTCTTCTCTTCTTCGTCCTCTTCTTCCTCTCTTGTTGTTGTTGTTGTTGTTGTTGTTGTTGTTGTTGTTCTTCTTCTTCTTTCTCTTCTTCTTCTTCTTCTTCTTCTTCTTCTTCTTCTTCTTCTTCTTCCCCGCCGCCCGGCGCTCTGCCGAGGAGATACTTCCACCTTCTCTTTTATTCATGGACTAAGAGCATGGCGCTCCACATACCTGTGACACACACACACACACACACACACACACACACACACACACACACACACACACACACACACACACACACACACACACACACACACACACACACGGTGGCTGTGATTTAACTTTGATCTAATCGGCCTTGTGTAAGTTAATTATTGGCTTCGTGGACGTTTGACAGTCGTGAGATTAATAGCTTTTCTGCAGATATTCTCATTTTTCAAACACGGCGATAATGAAATTACTTTTTTTAAGATGAAAATCTCACATATATTATATAATTTCAGACTCTTTTCTTGACACGATCATTTTTAGACGACCAACGCTGTTGCACAGTTGATTGAGACATGTGGATTCATATGTAGATATCGCTTTACAGATATATCACAGCTAACATTTCCCTACGTTTACTTTATTGTAATGTATTTTACTCTTGTTTATGACACTTCAAGGTACATTTAAAATGTGAGAAACAAAGAAATATTCTATTTCCTTCTGTCAGTCCGTCTTTCACTACGGTTTGACTTCCTGTCTGCGGCTCTCAACTTCCTGTCTGATGCTCTCAACTTCCTGTCTGCTGCTCTTAGCTTCCTGTCTGCTGCTCTCAGCTTCCAGTCTGTGGCTCTCAGCTTCCTGTCTGCCGCTCTCAACTTCCTGTCTCCTGTCTGCTGCTCTCAGATTCAAACTCATTGGTTCCTACTGGAGACGTAAATTGTTAAAACACAAATGTGTAGTTTCATCGGTTATGTCATGTTAATAAAGCAGCTGCTAGTTTCTAATCAAACACTATTTAAAGAGGCGGATGCTCATAGGTGTGTTTTTATGGCGCTCTCAGAGGAAGATGAGGCATCAGGGGATGCAAACACAACACTTCAGTAGTTTGGTGTTTTGGTGAAGACACATAGATGATAAGAAGTAAGAGGCACGTTTATTTGTATCACAACCACAAGGCGATTCAACGTGCTTCAACCATTAAAAATATCAAAACATAATGCAAAAGAAAAGAAGATTCAAATTGATTCATTTAAACATTAAAAACAGGCGACTGTGCTGAACTTTATCTTTCTGACGACCTCACGATGTCTCTGTGTTTCTAATCTCAGCCGTTACTTCAGAGCGTATGGAGTTATTATAACAGAGAGAAATGAAGGTCAAAACTATGTAAAGAAGCTGGAATGATCCTTTCAGCATCACCACACAAAGCTCTGGAGTCTCTTGCGTAAGAGTCCGGCTCTGCTGCCAGCGTAAGATATCAACACGCCGTGTGTTTACTGCATGGATTATTGATCACAAGATGTTGTTTTGATTCTCACTGAGGAAAAGAACAGAAAATGAAATAATCAATGACGATGTAAAAAAACAACAACAACAACAGTTTGGAGTTAACGGACTAAAACGTGGAAATAAAGTCAACGCTTTGACGTTGTCTTTAGTTTTATAAACACGACATGAGAAGGGATGAGAGACGTGGTGAGGACAGAGATGTCTGTTTCCTCTGGCGTCACTTTCTTCCATCACTCCTCTTCCTCCTCCTCCCCCTCCTCTTCCTCCCTCCCGTCAGCCCTTCCCGCTGCTAACTGGAGGCAGGCAGGAGTGTGAGGAGAGTTTCAATGACTTGCGCTTACGCTGCCACGTACACGCTCCAACAGACACGTGCACGTCGACACACACACACACACACACCACACACACACACACACACAACACACACACACACACACACACACACACACACACACACACACTCTGGTGTGCGTCGCTGCTGCAGACTTGTCAGGAACTGTATTCATTCTAATCCTAACCTTTCCCACCGCTCACTCTGACATTTCCTCTTAATCCCGTTCTAATCTCGGCCCCAGAAACCATCATCTGACTGAAAAGAAGTTTAAAAATCATTCTGGCTCGGGAATATTTCCTTCCTTCCTTCTTTTTGAGGACATTTAATCCTCGTGGGGATTAAATGTTTCCACACAAGAAGACGTGACGAGGCCCAAAGCCGGCAAAGAGACGCAGAATCCTTTCTGCTCCTCTTGTGTGTTCTTCTTCTTCTTCTTCTTCTTCTTCTTCTTCTTCTTCTTCTTCTTCTTCTTCTTCTTCTTCTTCTTCTTCTTCTTCTTCTTCTTCACACTGGAACACAGACGCTCTCGTACAGCATCCCGTCATGCGTGTATTTATGTATACGACACCAGACAGCAGGCCTAGGTAGGAAATGCACGGCCCGCCATGGTCAGGAGTTATCGGTTCTTTATCGGTTCTCTGTCTCTCTGTCTCTCTGTCTCTTTGTCTCTCTGTCTCTTTGTCTCTCTGTCTCTTTGTCTCTCTGTCTCTTTGTCTCTTTGTCTCTGTCTCTTTGTCTCTCTGTCTCTTTGTCTCTGGCTCAGCACAGCTTGAGACTCAAAGATGCGTTTTATTTAATGATATTTTGAATGCGTGACTTTTACTAGTAACATCATTTCTACACTGTGTATTTCTACTTTACCAAGCTCACACTTTTTTTATTACATTTGTTCTCCCCCCAATCCAACGGGGAAGCCGTTTATCCGGATGAGCAACAGGATTTATCGCTCATTATTCATACGCGTCGCCGGAGGGAGAAAACAGGGAAACAAGAAGAAGAAGAATGCACAAAACATTATAAAAAAGAATGTGATCATTTAGAAGCAGAATGAAAATAAAGTTGACGTGTGATCGAACGGGGAGGACGAGACGGAAGCACAGCTGCTCACGGTAGAGGAGGAGGAGGAGGAGGAGGACGGTGTGGAGGAAGAGGAGGAAGAGGATGGTGTGGAGGAAGAGGAGGAAGAGGAGGACGAGGAGGAAGAGGATGGTGTGGAGGAAGAGGAGGAAGAGGACGGTGTGGAAGAAGGATGATGCCATCTGCTCTGCTGGGCTGGTCACGGCTGGCTGCAGCAGCACCTGTCTGCACACACACACACACACACACACACACACACACACACACACACACACACACACACACACACACACACACACACACACAGACAGCATCACGTTTTGAGTCTTGAACCAAAAGCAGATGTTACGCAGCTGTTGGTCGTCTCTCTTAAACATTTATGATATTTATGATTAGTGCTGTCATATTAGCGCGTTATTAACGGCGTTAACGCAAACCAATTTTAACGCCGTCAATTTTATTAACGGCGTTAACGCATTTTAATTTTTAATTATTTATTTTTTCGCGAGCACCACGCCGGATGTAGCTCAACCGGAAGCAAAACAATAGGCACGCCGTTTGGGCTTGGAAGCTAGGCTAACGTTACGGTTTGAAATGAATGAACGGTGAGCGCGATACGGCAAAATTAATGATATTCAGTGAACTGAACAGGTGCGCGTGCCAGAAGGGAACACATTGAGAGAACGCAACGTTAGCCAGCTACCTAAAGCTCCGGTCCGAAATTATTAGCTTATGCGCCGCGTCCGGTGTGAACACGGCGTAACGCTACCGTTTTTGAGGAGGTAAATTTTGAGGAGAGGGGACTGACAAGGCAGAAGGTAAAGTGGTCCACCGTTCTATCAATAAGCAGACCTGCCAACCTGTACGCAATTTGCGTAGCGGATACGCATTTTGACGTCAAAGTACGCTGGTAAAAATTAGTCTAAAATTAATTTTAGACTAATTGACCAGCACACATTATATGCAATGCAATATAATGCATGACGAGTATTTAATGACTTATCAATATATAGGTTATATA
The DNA here is from genome assembly GCA_038501785.1 of Myoxocephalus aenaeus. Lineage (NCBI taxonomy): Eukaryota > Metazoa > Chordata > Actinopteri > Perciformes > Cottidae > Myoxocephalus > Myoxocephalus aenaeus. The sequence goes on along the minus strand of JBAMJR010000238.1, from coordinate 252,730 downwards.
TCGAGGTTGGCAGGTCTGAATAAGGCTAAACTAGAAGTGAACACTAATACAAACATTATTTTTGCAGAATGAGTGTGTTAGGGGAGAAGGATGCAGCCATTGTTAAACAGCTGGATTGAAATGCAGCTGGAACTGGTCGTGGCTAAAACTGGAAGGCAAGGTCTCAATAAAAGGGCAAGAGGTGTCCTTTCATCTAGGAGATGTATTCTCCAAAATCAACAGGCAGGGAT
>JBAMJR010000238.1:215000-242500 GCA_038501785.1 Myoxocephalus aenaeus | reverse complement strand
ATACTTAGTTGGGTTCATGAAAAGATCGTAAATACTTAGTTAGGTTTAGGAAAAGATCGTAAATACTTAGTTAGGTTTATGAAAAGATCATAAATACTTAGTTGGGTTTAGGAAAATATCGTAAATACTTAGTTGGGTTTAGGAAAAGATCGTAAATACTTAGGTTTAAGAAAAGATCGTAAATACTTAGTTGGGTTTAGGAAAAGATCGTAAATACTTAGTTAGGTTTAGGAAAAGATAGTTTTTAGGGGTTAAAATAGATAGACGATTCGTTACTTAGGTTTACAAGAAGAGTAAATCTACGTGGGAGAACAAACAGCCTTTTGTGTGAATCACAGCTCGTTCATTTCTACGAGCCGGATGAGAGCAACCTGCATCAGGTCAACGTGTTTTATGAATTATGGGATTATGAGAATGAGCCCCTGACAGCGACGAGATTATTCACTCCCAGTCATTGTTACCTCCCGGCTTCCTGCTGCGGAGCCGCTTTGATCCTGTAACTCACGTCATTAATTACACACAGCGGGGGTTCAGCTCACATGAAGGGATTACAAGGCAGGGTGGAGAGCAGGAACAATAAATAATAATTCATAAACAAAGGTCGTCTCCTCAGCGCTGTCGAGCTGCACGCTGAACTTCTCCGACCCCGAGGGATACATCGACTCGGCCGACGACCCGCCGCTGCCCGACGGCCCCGTGGTGCACTGCACCTACACGGTGACGGTGTTTACCGGGTACGGGGTGGAGCTGCAGGTACACACACACACACACACACACACACACACACACACACACACACACACACACACACACACACACACACACTGATACTCACCTGCTATCCTGCTGGCCATCAGGTGTGTGTGCGTCTGATCTCAGGTTGAACTCTGCCTCCTAGTGGCGGCTGCTGGTACTTCTGCTGCTAAATAAACAATAAACAAAGTGAGAAAATACAAAGTTTTGCAGAAGGCATGAATATCGAAAACTGTACAATAATAAATGTAAAACATTATGTACAAAAAAATACATGTAATTAATTTATATTTATATATATATATATATATAAAATATATATATTTAAATTACATACAATATATAATATATTTAAAAAATATATTTTCTTATATATAATATATTTAAAAAGAATATTTTTTTATAAATATATATTATATTTAAAAATATGTTTTTATTTTAAGTATATATTTTACATTTGTAGGAGACATTACTTCATTCATAGTATCAAATATCAAATTAAACACGTTATAAAAGGACATTTAGATATGATCAAAAAATGTCTATTTAAGAGATCAGAGATGAACCGTTGTAAAGACTTTAACTGAAACAGTCCGGTCTGAAACTTCATTTCTATGATATATATTCTTATTGTCCACCTTAACTCTTGTCCTTCCTGACTTCTGGAGCTGGTCTGCTGGGTCAGGGTTCTTTCCCTCTGCTGGATCTTTACTGCAGCAGCATCTCACTGACGTGCACCACAAGTGTTTTTGTAATGTTACAAAGTCGTAATCTTAAATCGCACAATTGTCTTCAGATTAAAGCGAAACTGGAGCTTTGTCTCTTTTAGGGATTTTAAACTCAGAATCTCCTTAATTATGAATAAAGTCTCATTGCTGTGATCTGCTTGTATGGATGCTGATGTCTCTACTTTCAGCTTTTAAATGTTAACGAGACGATTAAAACAGAAAAACGTGAGACGACCCTCCGGGTGAAATATTTAAGGAATAGATGAACATGGAACTTCTCCAGATGATTAATGACATCAACACATCAATATTTTCTATTACAAGTTTTCTGAAGTGTGATTTTTCTTTTTTTTTCTGCACATTTTCAGAATATGAATCAAAAATTCTTGTTTCATTTTTTTGACACATCATAGTTTAAAAAAAGGGAATCTCTTCTTTTGGAGTTTTATTCTCCATCTAAACTAAATGACATCTTCTCGTAAAGAGACTTCCTTCAAAATAAAAGCACCATTCAGGCTTATTGAGGAGAATAAACTGTTAACATGGAGGTGTGTGAGGTCGGCAGCTCTTCCTCTGTGAGAGGTAACCTGACTCCTCCGGTCCTGCAGGTGAAGAGCGTGAACCTGTCGGAGGGCGAGCAGCTGTCCATCCGCGGCGCCGATGAGCGCGGCGCCCTGCTGGTGCTGGCCAATCACACGCTGCTGGTGGAGGGTCAGGTGATCCGCAGCCCCACCAACACGCTGTCCGTGTACTACCGCTCGGCGCCGGAGGCCAGCATGGGCGTCTTCCAGCTGCACTACCAGAGTGAGTGTGTGTGTGTGTGTGTGTGTGTGTGTGCGCACACGTATACAGCAAATATGAATATGCATGTATATGTGTGTGTGTTTTTAATTTAAATGCACCATACACGTTCACTGTAGTGTGTATTCTCGTCAGCGCCCTGCAGGGAGTGTTTGTACTTGTGTTCCTGATAATTGCGCAATCAAAAGTCTTCTCGCCGAATCACTTAGCGCTGATTGGGTCGGGTGAAGTGGCTGATGGGAAATCTGATTAATTGGCTCTCATCTAATTAGGAGGCCGAGGATATGGGGGTTAGTGTGTGTGTGTGTGTGTGTGTGTGTGTGTGTGTGTGTGTGTGTGTGTGTGTGTGTGTGTGTGTCAGCCCATACTGTTCCATTAATCAGAGTTCTAGAAACACATTCAGATGAAAAGCAGCGTTCAGGGAATTAAAACATGCAGAAACACAACCAGGAATATTATTATTAATCTCAGCTCATAACGATTATTTAATTACAATTAAATCATTAACATTCACCCGCGGGGAGTTTGATTTCTCGAGCGACCAAACAGATGAGAAACGAAAACAACGACTTAGAGTTTACTAAACGCCTTAAAGCTTTAATTAAGTTAGAATGTTTTCTTTATATTTATGTCATTAAGAATTCATCTGTTGGTCTTTGAGAGAGAAAATAACTGTTTTCCAGAGGAATGCAAATGTAATAAATGTGTAAACATGATGTCTCGAGGAGGGAAGTGAAGTGAAGTGAAGTTTAGTTTAGTGAAGTGAAGTTTAGTGAAGTGTAGTGAAGTTTAATTAAGTGAAGTGAAGTTTAGTGAAGTGTAGTGAAGTTTAGTGAAGTGAAGTGAAGTTTAGTGAAGTGTAGTGAAGTTTAGTGAAGTTTAGTGAAGTGAAGTGAAGTTTAGTGAAGTTTAATGAAGTGAAGTGAAGTTTAGTGAAGTGTAGTGAAGTTTAGTGAAGTGAAGTGAAGTTTAGTGAAGTGAAGTTTAGTGAAGTGTAGTGAAGTTTAGTGAAGTGAAGTGAAGTTTAGTGAAGTGTAGTGAAGTTTAGTGAAGTGAAGTGAAGTTTAGTGAAGTTTAGTGAAGTGAAGTGAAGTTTAGTGAAGTTTAATGAAGTGAAGTGAAGTTTAGTGAAGTGTAGTGAAGTTTAGTGAAGTGAAGTGAAGTTTAGTGAAGTTTAGTTTAGTGAAGTTTAGTTTAGTGAAGTGAAGTTTAGTGAAGTGAAGTTTAATTAAGTGAAGTGAAGTGAAGTTTAGTTTAGTGAAGTGAAGTTTAGTTTAGTGAAGTGAAGTTTAGTGAAGTGAAGTTTAGTGAAGTGTAGTGAAGTTTAATTAAGTGAAGTGAAGTTTAGTTAAGTGAAGTTTAGTGAAGTGAAGTTTATTGAAGTGTAGTGAAGTTTAATTAAGTGAAGTGAAGTTTAGTGAAGTTTAGTTAAGTGAAGTTTAATGAAGTGAACTGAAGTTAAGTAAAGTGAATTTTAGTAAAGTTTAGGGAAGTGAAGTGAAGGGAAGTGAAGGGAAGTGAAGTGAAGTGAAGTGAAGGGAAGTGAAGGGAAGGGAAGTGAAGTTTAATGAAGTGAAGTTTAGTGAAGTTTAGTTAAGTGAAGTTTAATGAAGTGAACTGAAGTTAAGTAAAGTGAATTTTAGTAAAGTTTAGGGAAGTTTAGTTAAGTGAAGTTTAGTGAAGTGAAGGGAATGGAAGTGAAGTGAAGTGAAGTGAAGGGAAGTGAAGTTTAGTGAAGTGAAGTGTAGTGAAGTGAAGGGAAGTGAAGGGAAGTGTAGTGAAGTGAAGGGAAGTGAAGGGAAGTGAAGTGTAGTGAAGGGAAGTGAAGGGAAGTGAAGTATAGTGAAGTGAAGGGAAGTGAAGTGTAGTGAAGTGAAGGGAAGTGAAGTTTAGTGAAGTGAAGTGAAGTGTAGTGAAGTGTAGTGAAGTGAAGGGAAGTGAAGTGTAGTGAAGTGAAGGGAAGTGAAGTGAAGTGAAGTGTAGTGAAGTGAAGGGAAGTGTAGTGAAGTGAAGGGAAGTGAAGTGAAGGGAAGTGAAGGGAAGGGAAGTGAAGGGAAGGGAAGTGAAGTGAAGGGAAGTGAAGTTTAGTGAAGTGAAGTGTAGTGAAGTGTAGTGAAGGGAAGTGAAGTGAAGTGAAGGGAAGTGAAGTGCTCATTGGCTTCCCCGTGGACATGAGACCGCCCCCCTCTCTCCAGTCTTCAGGCTGAGCTGCTCGCTGCCCAAGAGGCCTCACTTCGGGGAGGTGTCAGTGCTGGACCTGCTGCCTGGAGGCACGGCCCGCTTCCACTGCCACATGGGGTTCCACCTGCAGGGGGCGCCGCTGCTCACCTGCCGCAACGCCTCCCTGCCGGTGTGGAGCGGCAAGGTGCCGGCCTGCAGAGGTGAGTGCTGTGTACGGAGCTTTCTATTGGCTCTCCTCTGTAAGGAGAGGAGGCTTTCTATTGGCTCTCCTCTGTAAGGAGAGGAGGCTTTCTATTGGCTCTCCTCTGTAAGGAGAGGAGGCTTTCTATTGGCTCCACAAAACCCAGACTGTCTGTAAGGAGAGAAAGACTTCTTACACACAGTCTGGTGGACTGAGTTTGTGAAGCCTTTAGTTCGCCTTCGCCATCTTGGATGGCGGCCATGTTGTTTTGGGCCCTAAAGCGTCCCCTGCTTTATGGTCTGTTTGACTCTAAATGACCATAATTTACTAAATGAACATCATGCTGTATTGAAGAAGACTTGAAACTAGAGATTGAGACATAAACTCATGTTTACAATGTTTACTGAGGGAATAAATCAGTCGATGTTCTGGAGCTCTGTTCTGGAGAGTGAAAAAGAAGAATCTCCCAACTTGTTACTATTTTATATAAAAAGATATGAGATACAAAAATGGCAATAAAAGAAACCTTCTTCATGCACGTGGAATAAAGAATATATATATATATAATATATAATATTATATATATAATGTTATATATATATATAATGTTCATAAAGTGTCTTCATTTCGCCTTTAAATGAATAAAAGTGACGTCGTGCTCTGCAGCTCTTTGCGGCGGCTCAGTGAAGAACGCCACCGTGGGCCGGGTGCTGTCGCCCTCGGCCCACCACGGGCCCAACGCCACCCAGGACCGGTCCTGCTCCTGGTCCCTGGAGGCCCCCAAGGACCAGAGGCTGCACCTCCACCTGGAGAGACTGTCCCTGGGGGCCACGGACCGGTAGGAGGGCGTTACCGCTTCGGGCTTTTATTGTATTGTGTTTATTTTTTTATTTTAATTGTAATCACAATCATTTTTCTTCTTCTTTTTTAATTTTTTTAAAAATATTTTTAATATTTTTGTATTTATTTAAATACATTATAATTATGAATACATTATTTTAATGTATTTATGTGCTTATTTAACAGTTCAAAACGTGAACATTATTATGAACACATTACAAATATTAAAAAATAAAATAAAATATAATATTTGATCAACTCTTTGCTGAGTTGTAAAGTAAATAAAGTCGTCAGATAAATGTAGAAGCAGGAAGTGGCATGAAAAGAAAAGTACAAGTACCTCAACCGTGTACTTGAGTACTGTGTCGTGTAGAAGCGGGCCCCGCGGGGCTCTAGAAGTGGGCCCCGCGGGGCTCTAGAAGCGGGCCCCGGGCCTCACAGTGTCTCCGTGCCTGCAGGCTGGTGCTGTGGAGCGGGCTGGACGCCGGCTCCGTGGTTCTGTTCGACTCGGGTCGGGGGGGCCAGATCCCCTTCGAGGGCGTGATCAGCGAGGGCCCGGCCGTGAGGATCCAGTTCATCACCGACCGGCCCGACCACAACACGGGCTTCAACATCCGCTACGAAGGTACGCAGCCCGGCGCCTGCTGCCGGTAACAGATACCATGATAATATTCATAATATTCCTATAATCAGAGGGATCACGTCCACACGGCTGCGGAGGGTTTGGCGGGACCGGCAGGAAGCGGAGCTGAAGCTCTCGGTTTCTGGAGGAACGAGAAGAAGAAACCAGCTTTCGTGGTTTTAATATTTAATATTTAATAAACCTGTGTTTCCGCTGCAGCCTTCGAGCGCGGCCACTGCTACGAGCCGTACCTGCAGAACGGGAACTTCACGACCTCCGACCCGCTGTACGGCGTCGGGGCCGTGATCCAGTTCACCTGCGACCTGGGCCACGCGCTGGAGCAAGGCCCGCCCGTCATCGAGTGCGTCAGCGCCAGGGACCCGTACTGGAACGACACGGAGCCGCTGTGCAAAGGTACCGCCGGGGGCCGGGGGCCGGGGGCCCGAGACGGTTTTTAAGATCACATCAAAATAAAAGTCTTCCAGTACTGAGCTCTAGTACAAGTTAGAAGTATTTGTGTTTACATTTTCTGCAGCGTTGTATTTCTACTGAGATACAAAAGTGAATATTATATACTACCAGCAGTATATAATACCTTTATCAATGCAGTTATTACTTGAGTTTGTGTCAGGGTTTCCTCTTCATTTAATTTTATTAATTTATATATATATATATATATTTATATATATGTTTTGTACATGTTCCAGATGGAATACAGTAACATTTTAATTTATCTGCAGCTCAGTGTGGAGGCGACCTGACGGGCCCCGCTGGAGTCATCCTGTCTCCCAACTGGCCCGAGTGGTACGGGGAGGGGGAGGACTGCAGCTGGAGGATCCATGTGGGCGAGGACAAGAGGGTGCTGCTGGACGTCCAGCTGTGAGGACACACACACACACACACACACACACACACACACACACACACACACACACACACACACACACACTCATAAATACCAGAGAAGTGAATGCTGTCAAAAAGTACGAAGAGCAAGTGAAACCGGAGTCAAATTCCATGTATGTGCAAATTTACATGGCCATTAAAACTGATTCTGATTCCGATTCTGATTAAATCATCTATCTATCAGAATCATCTATGAATCAGAATCAGAAGTAAGTAAGTTTACACATACAAGGATGATTGTTTTTACGATACACATGAAACAGAGTGCAATAAAAAGGGAGCATGGATATTTACAAATGGCTGTATTGAATATTTACAGTTGGATCTGCCTGCCCTTGTCCTTGGCAGTGGCTGCAGAGTACCAGACGGTGATGGAGGAGCAGAGGATGGACTCTATCTATCTATCTATCTATCTATCTATCTATCTATCTATCTATCTATCTATCTATCTATCTATCTATTTGCATCATATTTACCCAAAAGAACTAACAACCTGCAGACATAATGATGTGAAGCGACCGTCTGGAGGCAACACACCCGTCTGTGTGTTAAACACTCAGCCTGTGGAAGAAAGCAGCGTTTAGCCTCTGAGGTCACATGGTCTCTCCCACGCTGTCGGCCGTCATCATCATCAACATCATCATCATCACCAGCTGATGGTGCACTTCTCTCCTGCAGGCTGAACATCAGCGACAGCGACATGCTGACCATCACCGACGGGGACGAGGTCACGACCCGCATCCTGGGCCGCTACGTGGGAGGAAGCAGCCCCTTCAAGCTCTCGTCCAGCTCGCCCGACCTCACCGTGACCTTCCACTCCGACCCGGCCGGGCTCGTCTTCGGCAAGGGGGAGGGCTTCATCGTCAACTACATGGGTGAGACCACACGAGATATACACAACTACATGGGTGAGACCACACGAGATATACACAACTACATGGGTGAGATGGCGAGATTTATACTGACGGGTATGAACGAGAGGATCATGCTGCCGTTGTGCTACACGTTTCGTATCGTCTACTAATCTCAGAAGAAGACCCAAAACCAACAGAACCTTTAGTGTTCTGCTCGATACTTCCTGACTTCCTGTCTGTGGCTCTCAGCTGTGAGCCCATTGGTTCCTGAAGACATATAGCTTTAGAACACACACATATACAGTATATAACAATTAAGTGAAGTACAGTAAGCAGTATAATATGTACTCTGAGATGTAGTACAGTAAAAAGTACCAAGTTACAGAATGGATGTGATTTGTTGAAAAATAGAAAAACATAGAATAACGCAGCATCTTCATCCCTTAATCGCCCAGGGGCGATCGAGTGGAGAGCTTCTCTCTCTCTCTCTCTCTCTCTGTGATTGTGTGTGTGTGTGTGTGTGTGTGTGTGTGTGTGTGTGTGTGTGTGTGTGTGTGTGTGTGTGTGTGTGTGTGTGTGTGTGTGTGTGTTGTGTGTGTGTGTGTGTGTGTGTGTGTGCGAGTGTGTGTGTGTTTTTGCTCTCGTAATAAATTGCCTCCGCACACACGTTCAGGCCCGAGTCAATACGATGAATAATTGATCCAAGAACCTCAACTTACAAATCCCTGAAGGCCGATTATAATGTACAGTGTAACGTGATGCTGTACGCTGCCGATCCATCATCACACACACACACACACACACACACACACACACACACACACACACACACACACACACACACACACTCACTAGGAGTCCCAGTAGGAGGCGACTTATTTCTTTCCCTCTTAAAACAGCATAAATAATATGAATGTTCAGTATTTTCTTCTTGGCATGAGAGGAGCTTCTGTTCTTTTTTTTTTGTTGGGGCCGGTTTTACACTCGAGACGTTAGAATCCACAGAGCAAGCAACAAAACATGAATGAAAGAGGAAAGAAACACAAACCGTCTGCAGCTGATTTAACGGCACTAATCGATTATTGGCGGGTAATTAATGCACAAACGTTTTATTTTTTCCATCCTTAAAAAGGATAAACTCGTTAAGATTCCTTCACAACAAATCTCTTCTTCACCAGTTTAGCATTTCACGCCTGAAGCATTCTCAGAAAAATATATCTACATCACCCAGAATGCAACGCTTCCTCTGTCGTGTGTTATGCCAGCAGCTAATGTAGCCTGCAGCAGAGATGAGCAGCGGCCTAAACTCGAGTGACATCCCTTGAAGACATTTATCCGACTCCCTCTGGAGACACTAACGGCTTCATGCTACCTCACACCTGCAATACCTGGAGTTTGGCAGCAAAGCAGGATCAATAAAGTAAGAGAACATTATAAAAATATATGCCTCATGTCTTAAAGCTGCATTACTTCTAGTGTCCACCAGGGGGCTACAAGGTGATCGACAGACGCGACCACAGCGTGGTCCAGTGTTTTCCTCTTCCAACTTCAACCATCGTGTGTTTTCACTTCATGAAAGTGAAATGTTACACTTTTGGTCTAAAAATCTCTTATTCAGCGTTTGGTTCAAACCTCTCACGTCACTTCTGGTTGCAAAGGAAAACCAAGATGGCGACAGGAGGCTTCAAAACAGACTACATCCACCTCTTATACACAGTCTATGACCATAAACAACAGACGTACTCTCCATAGTGGACATTATCTGTTGTATTTGTTTAGATTTAAAGGAGACAAGAATGTCTTCTCAGTGTTTCTGAACAATCCCAAAGGACTTCTTCTCCAACATAATGTTCTGATCCATGAAACTAAAAAATGAAAAGCTGAAACTCGTTCCTTATGCCGACTCATTGATGGATCTGAAGGCAGAGCTGTGGGTTTTCATCATATTCCACTGGGAGAAGAAGCTCCACTGGTTTTAAGATGGCGGAGACAAACACGGGGCGAGAAACATCAAAGATCAGAAGAATGTTTGACTGGAAAAGATATCGAGAGCGATGAAGAGAGCGATGAAGAGAGCAATGAAGAGCGATGAAGAGAGCTATGAAGAGAGCGATGAAGAGCGATGAAGAGAGCAATGAAGAGAGTGATGAAGAGCAATGAAGATGGCGATGAAGAGAGCGATGAAGATGGCGATGAAGAGAGCGATGAAGAGAGTGATGAAGAGCGATGAAGAGAGTGATGAAGATGGCGATGAAGAGGTCAATGAAGAGAGCCATGAAGAGAGAGATGAAGAGGGCGATGAAAAGAACGATGAAGAGGGCGATGAAGAGGGCGATGAAAAGAACGATGAAGAGAACGATGAAGAGGGCGATGAAGAGGGCGATGAAGAGGGCCATGAAGAGAGCCATGAAGAGAGCCATGAAGAGGGCGATGAAGAGCGATGAAGAGCGATGAAGGCTGCTGTTCTGAGCTCCTCAGATACAACACGTGAAGCTCCAAGATGAATCAGAGGAACACATTCCTCCTCGGGTCTCATTCAGGAAGCTAAAAGGTTTCGGCCAATGAAACTTGAGCGTTAAAGTTCCTTCTTCACCTTGTGAAGAGACATTGAGAGCCACTTTCAACCGAATCTCATGGTCTTCATCGGTCTGCTCAGCTGTTCATGTGACCTCAGAATGTCACGTGATAACAGGAGTTTGTGGGATGAAGCCTGTGAGATGGGGTTGAAAGCCAGTAAGTGGACCTTGAGTTAAGATATTTACTGAAGCGTCTGACAGGTCGGCTTCAGTGGGAGTCTGAATTAAACGGAAGCCCAGCGGCGGAGGCGACGCGTCCTCGCCGAGAGCGGAGAGATGATATTTGAAGTCCAACGCAGACGAGATCCATCGCTCCGTCAGCGGCTCAGGCGATCGCACAATAACTGCCATCAACCTTCTCGCTGGATTCCTCCTCAAAGAGCATGGGCCGGCGCCGCGTCGGTTATCTGGTTGAACCGCGAGCAACGCCGCCGCTAATCAACCTTTTTTTAACAAGTATTTTGTATTTCTTTTTCTCAGAGGTGTCCCGAAACGACTCCTGTCCAGACCTGCCCGAGATCCAGAACGGCTGGAAGACCACGTCCCACATCGCGCTGGTGCGCGGGGCTCGGATCACCTACCAGTGCGACCCCGGGTACGACCTGGTGGGCCGGGAGACCCTCACCTGTCAGCTGGACCTCACCTGGAGCTCCCAGCCGCCGTTCTGTGAAAAGAGTCAGTTACACTTTTATTCCTACACCTGAGTCCGTGAGAGCGACCGCATGCTGTTGTTGTTTAAAGGAGTCGTGTAGCCGGGACTCCTCTGGTTGTATAGAAGTCTATGCTTCATGTGTTAAAGCTGCATTCTCTCTCCTGACCACCAGGGGGCGACTCCTCTGGTTGTATAGAAGTATATGCTTCATGTGTTAAAGCTGCATTCTCTCTACTGACCACCAGGGGGCGACTCCTCTGGTTGTATAGAAGTATATGCTTCATGTGTTAAAGCTGCATTCTCTCTACTGACCACCAGGGGGCGACTCCTCTGGTTGTATAGAAGTCTATGCTTCATGTGTTAAAGCTGCATTCTCTCTACAGAAGCTGGTATTGCTGATATCAAGGAGGAGTTTTCTTTTCTTATTAATACATATTTTGTCTTGCACAACTATTGTGAAGAAACTGTAAAGGAACAAAAGCATAAATGCTCTCGAAAACGTTGATTTTAAGTGTTCATTATAAAGTAACTGATGCATGATGACGACAACATATTTTGGACATTTAACTGGATCTCTGTTGTTTTTCTTCTTGTATTTATAAAATAATACACTCATTCTGGGTAACAATGGTAATAACATCTTCTGGTCTGGGTGTTTTCTCCACACGTTCCTCTTCTTCTCAGTCATGTACTGCTCAGACCCGGGCCACGTGGAGCACTCCACCCGGTCTCTGTCCGACCCCAAGCTCCTGGTGGGGACGACCATCCAGTACATGTGCAACCCCGGCTTCCTCCTGCAGGGCGGCGCCACCATCTCCTGCTACGGCCGCGAGCCGGGGACCCCGGTGTGGACGGCTCGCCTGCCCCACTGTGTGTGTGAGTACCTCACCAGGAAGGAAAGAAAGAATATATAATACAAACATAGGGGGGTTTAGTTGCTTTTACCTCCCAGGAGAGGAATACAAAATAAAAAAGGTATTTATTTCATCAGCGGCTGAAAAGAGGCCGTGGTTTACCGGTGATTTCAGAAAGCTTTACATCAGATGCACATTTAACGGAAGATGAGAAGCTCTCCTTCCCCGTGGCCGCCAGATCTAACATGAGTGGGTTTGTGTGATATCTGGCCCGTCTCTCTCTCTCTCTCTCTGCTGACACAGATCACAGCGTCTCCACATGCCAGAGACTTCATCTGTGTGTGTGTGTGTGTGTGTGTGTGTGTGTTTGTGTTCAGGGGTATTAATGTTTGCGTGAAGTGTTTGATATGTAAATGCGATGCTAATGTGCCGTACCAATCAGCTCGCAGCCACCTGGATGAGGGGGCGGAGATTATCCATGAGTCACAGCCTGTCGAGTCTGACGAGGAGAAATAAATACATAAAAAAACAACAGGATCGAAAATCTAAAAGCTTCTTCTTCTTCTTCTTCTTCTTCTTCTTCTTCTTCTTCTTCTTCTTCTTCTTCTTCTTCTTCTTCTTCTTCTTCTTCTTCTTCTTCTTCTTCTTCTTCTTCTTCTTCTTCTTCTTCTTCTTCTTCTTCTTCTTTTTCTTCTAGCGGAGGACTCTGTCTCCTGTGAGAACCCCGGTCTCCCGGACAACGGGTACCAGATCCTGTCCAAGAGGCTGTACCTGCCCGCCGAGTCGCTCACCTTCGTCTGTTACCAAGGCTACGAGCTCATTGGAGAGGTTGCGATTAAGTGCATCATCGGGAACCCGTCCTTTTGGAGCGGCCCACTCCCACTCTGCAGGGGTGAGGTTATTATATATGTATTTATTGTTTGTATTTAGATGTACAGGTGGAATGAAACACTGCCTTCTCCTCGATACCTTTTGGATTTGTGCACGAACAACAATGTTCGTTTGTTTTGCCCCCATGCTTGTTGATACAGATTGATCATGGCGCCCCTGCATGCTAATGACCGTTAGCTAAACCCTAGTAACCAGACCGCGACCGTGCAATCGTAGCTTAGCCACCGTCAACCTGTTTCTAGTGGCATCTAGTGGTGAGGCAGCAGAATGCAACCAACTGAATATTCCTCCGTTTGCTCCTCAGTGTCAGAGAACTACGGTGGCCTCTAGGGAACATTGAATCAGGTTCTGCCGAATGAAGTCCTCTTGACCACCAGGGGGCGACTCCTCTGGTTGTATAGAAGTCTATGCTTCATGTCTTAAATGAATGCAGCTTTAACACATGAAGCATACACTTCTATACAACCAGAGGAGTTTCCCCCTGGTGGTCAGGAGAGAGAAAGCAGCTTTTAAGACACTTCTGAATTGTCTTCACTCGGCAGAACCGGAGGTTTAGGTCCTCATAAACCTGGTAAAAGCAGGACCTCGAGCACATGTGGAAAGCTACACAGACGTAGTAACAGTTCAGGGATCAGCCAGCGGTCATTTCAAAGCTGCCTTGTTACCAATCCAAACTCTACAGGATGTTTGATGTTAATTCCCACATGCACTGACTGACAGAATGATGTCTTGCAGCCAACCAAGACTGCTTTATCAACCATGCTTTGGAAGGTGAGTCGTATCCGTCGGTGGGCTGAAAAGACCAAACACACACAAAGAAAAAGCAAAAATAAAGCCGCTTGCATCTGCAAACATCTGCCGAGTTCCTTCACTGTGTGTGTGTTTGTCCAGCTGTTTGTGTTTGTTTACCCGGAGCTCTCGCCTCTTTTTGCTTCACCATCCCCGGCCGGCCTCCTAGAGCTTTTATTGCTTATCTGCCGTTGTTCACCGTGTTGTTTTACGTGAACGCCGTCTCTCAGTTGCAGAGGCGACTGCCGGCTCCACGCTGGACGGAGGGAACATCGCGCTGGCCATCTTCATCCTCGTGCTCCTGCTGACCGTGCTGCTGGGAGGGGCTTACGTCTACGTCACGCGGTGAGGTCACACAAGGTCATGTGTATTTATATACAGGCGTGTATGACCTTCCTCTGACCTCTGACCTCTCCTGGTGTTTAGGTGCCGGTATCACTCCAACTTGAGGCTTCCTCTCATCTACCCTCACCCATACCGACAGATCACCGTGGAGACGGAGTTCGACAACCCGCTCTATGAGACCGGAGGGGTGAGTCTCCTTCGTCCTCGTCTTCATCGTTAATAACCAGGACTATTTGAAGAGGAAGAAGATAAGAATGGTTGTGTTAAAGATTCAATTCAGTTTATTTTATATAGCCCAACATCACAAATACAAATTTGTTCCGTAGGTGAAAGAAGGCACTCCTTGAGATCTGTTTCACGTGGGAGCCAAAGGATAGGTCCTGGTCAAAAATAACTCCGAAATTCTTTATAGTGGTGGTGGATGCCAGAGCGATGCCATCCAGAGAAACCATATCATCAGATAATTGATTTCTGAGGTGTTCTGGGCCGAGTAGAATGACTTCAGTCTTGTCCGAGTTCAGCAGCAGGAAGTTGCAGGTCATCCAGGTCTTGATGTCTTTAAGACACGCTTGAAGTTTAGCGACCTGGTGGATTTCATCTGGCTTGATCGACAAATATAGTTGAGTATCATCGGCATAGCAGTGAAAGTTTATGGAGTGTTTCTGATAATATTGCCTAAAAGAAGCATATATAAGGTGAATAAAATTGGTCCAAGCACAGAACCTTGTGGAACTCCATGTCGAACACCGGTGGTCATCGAGGCCTCATTGTTTACAAATACAAACTGAGATCATCTGATAAATACGACTTGAACCAGCTTAATGCTGTACCTTTAATACCAATCGACTGGTCTAGTCTGTAATAAGATGTCATGGTCAATGGTGTCAGCACTAAGGTCTAACAAGACCAGAACAGAGACAAGTCCTTTATCAGCACTAAGGTCTAACAAGACCAGAACAGAGACAAGTCCTTTATCAGCACTAAGGTCTAACAAGACCAGTACAGAGACAAGTTCTATATCAGCACTAAGGTCTAACAAGACCAGAACAGAGACAAGTCCTTTATCAGCACTAAGGTCTAACAAGACCAGTACAGAGACAAGTCCTTTATCAGCACTAAGGTCTAACAAGACCAGAATAGAGACAAGTCCTTTATCAGCACTAAGGTCTAACAAGACCAGTACAGAGACAAGTCCTTTATCAGCACTAAGGTCTAACAAGACCAGTACAGAGACAAGTCCTTTATCAGCACTAAGGTCTAACAAGACCAGAACAGAGACAAGTCCTTTATCAGCACTAAGGTCTAACAGGACAAGTACAGAGACAAGTCCCCTATCTGATGCAACTAGAAGGTCATTAGTAATTGTCACTAGTGCTGTCTCTGTGCTATGATGCTTTCTAAATCCTGACTGAAACTCCTCAAATAAACTATTGTTATGTAAAAAGTCACACAACTGATTTGCGACTACCTTCTCCAGTATCTTAGAGAGGAAGGGAAGGTTAGAGATAGGTCTGTAGTTAGCCAACACCTCTGGATCCAGAGTGGGCTTCTTAAGAAGAGGTTTAATTACAGCTACTTTAATTCATGATGGATGACACGGCACTGTGTCAGTCATGACCGAGACAAAGATCCTCTGAGCAACACAATATTTCATAAAATGAGGAAAACAAAAGTAACTTTTAACTTAGATTTAAAAGACGCCACTTCTTTAGGTCAAGGGTCAACCAACAGAAGCATCGCAGTCGGTAATCTTCTCTTTTTCTTTACAGGACACTCGAGAATATGAAGTATCGATATGAGACACCGACACCGACGCCGTCCTGACTCCTCCTTCCTCCTCCTTCCTCCTCCTCCCTCCTCGCCTCCTCCCTCCTCGCCTCCTCCCTCCTTCTCCGTCCCCTCGGAGGAGGCGGTGTAAATACAGATAGATGATGTCCGGCCCCATCTGCCAACGAGATGTGACCACATTGATCCTGTCCTCCTCCTCCTCCTCCTCCTCCTCCTCCTCCTCCTCCTCTTATTTTGCTTGACGGGAAACAATAGAGGAAAACAGGGCGGTAGATAGAGAGGAGGAGGAGGAGGAGGAGGAGGAGGAGGAGGAGGAGGAGGAGGAGGAGGAGGAGGAGGAGGAGGAAGATGAAGATAGGAGACGGAGGCCCAAAGATCATCGAAGACCATGGAAACACGATGAGGAAAGAGATGCTGAGTTTGAAAAAGGAGTGAAGTGGGGGAGAAGAGGAAAGGAAGAAGGGAGAGGAAGAGGGAGAGGAGGAGAGAAGGAGGAAGGAAGAGGAGGACTGAAGCACTTTTACAGTATTTTTGTTGAATATGAGACAATTAGAGGAAAAAAAAATCCTGGAACAGAAAGAGAGTTAAAGTTGTAATCCTTAACATCAAACCCCACGTTGAGTTCTATTTAAGGTCTGATTCATTTCTGCTTTAGGAGAGTTTTCTACCTCCAGAGTTTAGTATTAAACCGTATTGAGACGGAAAGTGAAGCCGATCTTTGTTTGTGTTTATTCACCAAACAGAAACAAGCCGTCAGCTAGCGAGCAACAGCTTCAGTTCAGCATGTGTTAAAGCTGCATTCTCTCTCCTGACCACCAGGGGGCGACTCCTCTGGTTGTATAGAAGTCTATGCTTCATGTGTTAAAGCTGCATTCTCTCTCCTGACCACCAGGGGGCGACTCCTCTGGTTGTATAGAAGTATATGCTTCGTGTGTTAAAGCTGCATTCTCTCTCCTGACCACCAGGGGGCGACTCCTCTGGTTGTATAGAAGTATATGCTTCATGTGTTAAAGCTGCATTCTCTCTCCTGACCACCAGGGGGCGACTCCTCTGGTTGTATATTAGAGAGAATGCAGCTTTAACGCATGAAGCATAGACTTCTATACAACCAGAGGAGTTCTCTCTGAGCTCACCAGCCAGAACAGACTCCAGCTTCCTCGTCTGCTTCCGCCCTCGGCAGCCAGCGAGGTCACAAACACTTTCAAAAGACTTTTCTTGGCTGCTATCTGAATTTAAAACCCTCCTAAAAGAACAATGATCCAGAGAGTAATCATTGTCCTGGTTATTAGTGTGTCGGCTTTACAGACGTCTCTTTCATAATGGAGGACTATGAGGAAAATACATGTTTGTGTTGCATTACTGGTGTATAGATTCACCCTCTGAACCCACAGCACTTTCGGGGATTTTATGTTTGCTTCATCACATATTTCTCTGTGGCCTCGTTTCTCACGGCAACATGACGTCTCATCTCTATGGAAACAGGACCCTGGTGACTAGAAGTAGAACTGGAACACGTCTTTAGAGCAGAACAACTCGGTTGTCATGACATCAATCATTAAAGTTGAAAATAACAGAGTGGAATTTTTTTTACACAAAAAATAGAAAATAATGGAATGTATGTATCCAACATGTTTCAAGTGTCACTAATGTAAACACATTTTTATATATGAATTGTTCTCATATTTCCAGCTGTTTATGATGACATTAAGGATTACAACTTTAGGAGTCTTGGGGTAAATTGTCCGGTGGACTGGTGGAGCTTCTTGTTGTTGTTTACATCCACTCTCTTTCACCGTCTCTGCCACGAGAAGGACGATAACCGGAAGTACATCAAGTTCTGTGTCCTCACTGGCGTCCGGTCCCTGAACTCACCTCCGGTCCCTGAACTCACCTCCGCCTCTTGTTAGTTCCCTCCAGCTGTAGCTGTATCCTGTGGTGTCAACATGACTTTAGGAGCGTTGCTGACGTCTTGTTCCCAGCGGTAGTAAGATGGATCAGGTCCGGCCTCAGAGCCTCCAGGTCCGGACTCAGAGTCTCCAGGACCGGCCTCAGAGCCTCCAGGTCCGGACTCAGAGTCTCCAGGTCCAGACTCAGAGTCTCCAGGTCCAGACTCAGAGCCTCCAGGTCCGGCCTCAGAGTCTCCAGGTCCAGCCTCAGAGTCTCCAGGTCCAGACTCAGAGTCTCCAGGACCGGCCTCAGAGTCTCCAGGTCCAGACTCAGAGTCTCCAGGTCCAGACTCAGAGCCTCCAGGTCCGGCCTCAGAGTCTCCAGGTCCGGCCTCAGAGTCTCCAGGTCCGGACTCAGAGCCTCCAGGTCCGGACCGACTCGGGAATCGAGCGTGCGGCGGTTAGCGTGTGAGTCGCTGTAGTGAACCGACGGAGCTCCACCCACCAGATGACGTATTTATTTTGATGTCTACTGTACATGTGATGTTTTATGCAGATTCATAAATGTACATTTTCATTATGAGAAGACCGATGTTAACAGTTTCCCTAAATAAATGGTAAAACTTGAATAAAAAAAGTACAAAAGACTTTCTAAATATTGAGGCAGTCTGCTGGATTCTTTGGTGTCGTATTTGATTTTTCATTTATTTTAGGAGCCACATATATATTTGATCTCAGATGTATTTTCAGGCAGAACCAACTCAGAACCAACTCTCAATCAGGTCTCTCAAATATGGATTTATTGCACGTTTAATTTGGCTTCATTTTGCATCCAAGATTTCAGATGTTTTATATGAATGTTTTAATCAAAAATAATGTGAACAAATAACAGAACATTTTCCTCTTGACCCCATCTGCTGCTTCTTAGAGAAACAGTCCTCGACCTTCTGATGCTTTCAAATCAAAATGTGTTCATGGATCACGATCGATTGTCTCTTTTTATTATTATTGTATCTGACTCAAAGCTTTAACACTTTTTAAAAAGAGACACTTTAACCAGGTTTTTGGAACTGGAGAGAAAAGAAGAGCCTGTTTTCCTCGTGATCCTCGAGTCACCTATAAGACTTGAATAGTCGTAAAAATATATATTTTCATTAACTTTCATGGCTTCCATCCAGTTTGAGAATAAACTTGTTCTGTGTTTATTCTGCACATGAACCCGCTGGGTGATCCGGCCAGCGGCGCTGAGGAAGAGGAGGAAGAGGAGGAAGAGGAGTTTCCTGCTGCGCGCACAAGTTTAATGAGCCAGAGGCCGCAAATGCATTCATGTCCGCATCATTAATATCTCAGCGTGGGGCCGGATATTAATGCACAAACAAGATTATTGTATAAAATCAGAGAAAATAATAATGGGAATAATAAAATCATACTAATTTCAATAGTTTCAGTCATAACTGAAACTATTCCTGAAGTACACAAGTTTAAATACACACATTACATTTTCAGGCTTTTACATCCACAATGAACATAAAATATCAAGTCAATCGTTATTAATCTGTAAATGCACAAGAAAGAAGAAGAAAAAGAGACAAACAAATCCACTGATCAATAACTCTGATCAATAAGTCTGATCAATAACTCTGATCAATAAGTCTGATCAATAACTCTGATCAATAAGTCTGATCAATAAGTCTGATCAATAACTCTGATCAATAACTCTGATGTCTAATGCAGAAATGGGGTTTCATGTATTTATTATTAATCATTAAAACATTGTTTGTTGTTTCTTTGCAGCTTTTATCAGGAAGCGTCAATTAAGAGCACTTCCTGTATGCTAATTAGGCTCCGCCTCTGGGAAATGAAAAGTGTGTCTTTGTGTGTGTGTGTCTTTGTGTATGTGTGTGTGTGTGTGTGTGACTGTGTGTGTGTGTGTGTGTGTCTTTGTGTGTGTGTGTGTCTTTGTGTATGTCTTTGTGTGTGTGTGTGTCTGTGTGTGTGTGTGTGTCTGTGTGTGTGTGTGTGTGTGTGTCTGTGTGTGTGTGTGTGTCTGTGTGTGTTTCTGTGTGTGTGTCTGTGTGTGTCTGTTACAGGATGGTCTCTGAGTCACTAAAGTGCGCATGGCGTTTCTTCTGGAAGTCTCTGTTTCTTCCAGCCGGAGGCCGCATATCCTGAGGTTCCTGAAGGCGGCGCTGTCGTCCAGAGAAGAAGACCGGATCCTCGAAGTCCGAGTCCACCTGGATGCTCACCTGGGGGCTCACCTGGGGGCCGGGCGGCTGCAGGTGAGCCGGCACGTCCCCGGTGAGGCTGGAGCTGAGCGAGTGAGCGGGGGAGGGGCAGCAGATCTTCAGGTGCAGGGTGACGCTGTGGAACCAGTTCACACTGTTACTGACAAACTGGGAGCACTGGGTCACTGTTACTGACAGACTGGGAGCACTGGTCACTGTTACTGACAGACTGGGAGCACTGGTCACTGTTACTGACAGACTGGGAGCACTGGTCACTGTTACTGACAGACTGGGAGCACTGGGTCACTGTTACTGACAGACTGGGAGCACTGGGTCACTGTTACTGACAGACTGGGAGCACTGGTCACTGTTACTGACAGACTGGGAGCACTGGTCACTGTTACTGACAGACTGGGAGCACTGGGTCACTGTTACTGACAGACTGGGAGCACTGGTCACTGTTACTGACAGACTGGGAGCACTGGTCACTGTTACTGACAGACTGGGAGCACTGGGTCACTGTTACTGACAGACTGGGAGCACTGGTCACTGTTACTGACAGACTGGGAGCACTGGTCACTGTTACTGACAGACTGGGAGCACTGGTCACTGTTACTGACAGACTGGGAGCACTGGGTCACTGTTACTGACAGACTGGGAGCACTGGTCACTGTTACTGACAGACTGGGAGCACTGGTCACTGTTACTGACAGACTGGGAGCACTGGTCACTGTTACTGACAGACTGGGAGCACTGGTCATTGTTACTGACAGACTGGGAGCACTGGTCACTGTTACTGACAGACTGGGAGCACTGGTCACTGTTACTGACAGACTGGGAGCACTGGTGTAAAGATACTTGGTTTCTAAAGAATGGGAGAAACGTCACTGAAGGCTGGAAAAATAAAACAATCAATTAATATTGTTTTATTCAACAAAACGATCTGAAGTAGTTTTCTTTACTTTATAGCTTGTATTTATTTTTATTTTTTATTCCTAGCATTCCTGTAATTTGAGACTTCTAAAGAGGTTGTTTGAACTTGTTTTCTCAATAAATATGAATAAAATAAATGCTGTTATGCCTGACTGCCAGTAGGGGGCGATGTTGATCCAGCAGAACTAAAGCTGCAGTGACCGGAAGTGAGAGAGAGCAGAGAGGCTGCTGGGTAATTTCATGTCCTTTTTATTTTATTTTTTTTAAATTTAAAAGCAAATCTCACCTTTCAGATGAATTGATCACATCTGTTCTGTTCACGGTGAATCCGGTCTGAATATAAATATTAGTCCCAAAACTATTCTGCAACTACTTTGATGACTTATTATTTAGATACTTAAAACATATCTAATAAATACATGTAATAATAATTAAATCCAGGAAAAAAAATCTGTTGGCGGTCTAGACTGGAATCGTCAGACTAAACGATAATTACATATTTGTTTAGGTTTGTCTTTATTGTCAATAAAGTGATAAAACAAACAGGTGTCAGGTGAGGGTGAGGGTCACTGAGGGGTAATGAAGGTGCAGCTTCAATACCTGCGGTCTAATGTGACTGTGGAGTACGGGTTCATCTCCTGTAAGAAAACACACAGATATATACAGTATATATATATATATATATATATATATATATATATATATATATATACAGTATGTATATATATACAGACACACGTACACAGGCAGGTAAATGCATGAATACAAACACAGACACAAAGATGATAAAGATGAACAAACAAAAAGAAGAGATTCTCGAAGTGTAAAACATAAAATATGCTGTTAATCTTTACAGTTTCTTTCATCAATGACCGTTCCACTTTTATGACTTTGAAAATAACAGTGTTATGACATTCTACACTGACATGTGGTACAATGAGAGAGAGAGAGAGAGAGAGAGAGAGAGAGAGAGAGATAGGAGGAGGACACTTCGTCGCGGGGGGGGGGGGGGGGGGGGGGGGGGTAGCATGCCGTGAAGTTACATTTACGTTGAGATCGGTCGACCAATGACAGTTCTCTCTACAGTCAGAGCTTGCGCAAGAAGGTGGAACGTGAGGGAGATACCATTTCCAAAACTTGTAAGGGGGTAATAACTATTTTCCCGCACGTAGCTAAATCCCGGACGTTTTTGGAATCCCTGCCGGACGCTTTTTTTAGGTCTTGAAAAGAGGACATGTCCGGGAAAAAGAGGACGTCTGGTCACCCTACCGTAAAAGTCGGGTGACGAGCCGCTACTACCTTCGGTCAGTGTCCCCGTTAGCTCCCCGCTGTAGCCAGCGGGGGCTCCTGCTAGCGCTCCGTTACTTCCCCGCTAACTTCCACTAGCTCCCCGAAAACCAACGAAGGTAGCGGGACCAGGCTCGACACCCGACTTGGGCAGAGGGGACGTGGGCAGTAGCAGCGGGCAGTAGCAGCAGCAGCGCTAGCTAGCGGTACTGCTAGCTTGCTGCAGCGGGGAGCAGCTTGTAACCCGACTTTTACGGTACTGTCCTTTGACGTTTGTTACATTGTTCCACTTTTGTTACATTGTTCCAATTGTGTTACATTGTTCCACATACTGTCCTTTGACGTTTGTTGCATTGTACCTTTTTGAATGTCTACCAGGTTCATGTCTCTGGTCTTCCAGGGACCAGGTCTTGGGTCTGACCCACAGAGTCTCTCTCTCTTCAGCTGCTGGTGTTTCGTTGTGTTTGCTGAACACATCTTCATATCCAAACATGATCAAATGACTCATGACTGACTTCCACATTTATGTACTGTTGTTTGCTAAAGAAATATATTTTAAAGACTTCTAAGCTTGACTGGTCCCGTTTCTGTGGCAGCCTGGAGGGACATTTAAACGTCTCAAAAAATGATGCTTTACTCTTATTTTTTCGGACATTTTCTAACATGACTTATTTATGATGTTCTTTTGACTTTTTTTCTACATACCATACTATGACATCACTTTTTTAAGATGTTCTTTTAACATATTATACTATGACATTTGTTCCTTTTTGTTTGACATACCATACTATGACATCTACATTTTTAACATGCTTTACTATGATTTTTTTCATGACATTCATAATGCTGCGTTCACACCAAAAGAGTTGCGAATTTCCGCAACGCTTTTTCGCCTGACTTTAGTCGCTCGACTTTATGTGGTTAATTTCGCTTTTTCGCAACCATTCGCGGCGGAAAGGGGGGCGCGGCTTTCTCCGTAAAACAGTTTTCATTTCCGCTATCCACCATTTCTAATGGCATCTCCGTGGCTTTACTCTGTGAAAACATTTACCATTTCCGCCATCCACCATGTAAATAACCACTAGTTCTGCTTTATACTTGTTGAGGAAGTCCCACACACGTGGGAACATCAAACCCCCGTGTCTGGGTTCATAATATTATCCGTAGTCGCACACAGCTCCTCCTCCAGGACGAGCGTCTGAATGAAGCAGCAGTTTGCTTCAGTGACGGCAGGACGGCGCTTCTCAACGCTGATTGGCTATCGCAAATAAAAAAACGGAAAAAGCGAATAAGCGAATATTCGCAACACTTTTTCGCCTCATTCGCGCCGCCCGGCGAAAAATTCGCTTTTTCGCAACCATTCGCGTCTGTGCTTTGACTTTGCATGTAATCTACTCGCGCGAATATTTCGCAACTCTTTTGGTGTGAACGCAGCGTAACATCTTTTAATGACGTTTTTTCATGATCTTTTTTCAACAAACTATTTTATAACTTTTTCCATATTTTTCGACAGACTATACTTTGACTTTTTCATGATGTTCTTTCGACATATTATACTACGACCTTTTTATTTTTTTAAAATAAAAAAAATATTGTGTGCTAAAAAGATCCTCCATGTGCAAGAGCAACCAAATGCTCATCACTCACATTCAATAAATGATATCAAACTTTTAAACAACACAGCGGAAGGTGGAGGAGAGGGTCGCTGTACTCACAATCACAGGTTTGCTTTTGGGTGGGAGGGGTTCATGAGGAGGGGGAGGGGCTCCGTGGTCTCCATGGGAACCTTCACTGGAGTGGGGGCGGAGCTACCGGGCTGAGGGACGAAGAGACGAAGAGGTCGGCGTGCGGGACAAACTGGGACTAAAGAATAAGACTCCACGTTTCCTTTATTGTGTCATCATCAAACAGCTCGAGAGCCAAGAGGTCCATTAAAAACATATCAGACATAAGTTACACACATATTCTTTAGTTATGGCCTCCCGTGTGTTTGGTCAACGTTACAGCCACCAGCTGTTTCAGGAAATTATTTTTTTTTAAATAAAAATGACAATTTATATATTTGTGATCCCCTTTTTTTAATTTTAATTCTGTTTATTGGTTTTCAAATTTACAGATAAGTTCAATGCAAATAACATGTTTTGTGTTTTACAAACAAAAGAGCAACAAAGGACAAAAACATTAAAAGAATATTGACAGAGGGGTTAAAAACAAACAACAACACACACAAAAAGAGTGAAATACAAATATATTAAACAGAGGAGGCCCAAAACATAATTACAATAACTGTAAGTCTACACATAACACACAAGGGGATGTAAAGCTCATATTCAGCAAAAGGGAGGCCACTTTTACTCTAACTTCTCAGTTTGGTGATCCATCTTCTTCCTTTTGTTTGTTTTTCAAATATTTAAACTTCAGGATTAAATTTCTCCTTTAAAATAAAGTCGTTTTTTTGTCTTTTCACAGGAATTTTGTCAAAAACAAAACACACACAGAGCTTTTCTCCTTGAAGCAGAAGCTGAGCGACAAGGAGACAGACGCATAGAGGATGGACACGGAGAGAGAACAGTGCCTTCAGCAGCACTGTGGGCAGAGAACACACACTGTTAGTGTCACAACAACACACACAACATGGACACACACACATTCAAATGCTTTGAAGTCAGCGCTGTCCTCCTCACCTCCTCGTCGCTCTCGGGCTCCGCCTTCTTCTTCTCCTTCTTCTTCGTCGTCTTGTCGTCCTCCTTCTTCTTCTTGTCTTTGTCCGGCAGGATGTCGTCCAGCCAGGCGAGGTCGTGCTGCGAGAACATGAAGTCCAGCAGCTTCCTCACCACCAGCAGACCCAGGATCTGTAGAGGGAGGAGGCGTTCAGGTACCACGATGTAATACAGGGACTATAAGGAGGAGGCGTTCAGGTACCACGATGTAATACAGGGACTATAAGGAGGAGGCGTTCAGGTACCACGATGTAATACAGGGACTACAAGGAGGAGGCGTTCAGGTACCACGATGTAATACAGGGACTACAAGGAGGAGGCGTTCAGGTACCACGATGTAATACAGGGACTACAAGGAGGAGGCGTTCAGGTACCACGATGTAATACAGGGACTACAAGGAGGAGGCGTTCAGGTACCACGATGTAATACAGGGACTATAAGGAGGAGGCGTTCAGGTACCACGATGTAATACAGGGACTACAAGGAGGAGGCGTTCAGGTACCACGATGTAATACAGGGACTACAAGGAGGAGGCGTTCAGGTACCACGATGTAATACAGGGACTATAAGGAGGAGGTGTTCAGGTACCACGCTGTAAAGAATACAGGTACTACAAAATGAGGCGTTCAGGTACCAAACTGTAAAGAATTGGGGTGAATCCTGGACAGTCGGCTCCCAGTCTACCAGCGTATTAAGGATGGATGCCAGACTTACCATCACTGGGAAGATGATGGCCAGGAAGGTGGACTTTAGGACCCAGAGGACGGCCAGACAGATGATCTGCACCAGCGTGAAGAGGTGGACGCGCCTCAGCGGCACGTGGCGCAGGAAGGAGAAGTCGGGTTGGTGTTTGGGCGGCATGAGGTAGAGCTTGATGCGCTCCCAGAACTGCAACGAGAGGAGGGACTTATATCTGTTCTCCTTTATGGTACTGTATGTCTCTATATGATACTTTATGTCTCTATATGATACGTTATGTCTCTATATGATACTGTATGTCTCTATATGATACTTTATGTCTCTATATGATACGTTATGTCTCTATATGATACTTTATGTCTCTATATGATACTTTATGTCTCTATATGATACTGTATGTCTCTATATGATACTTTATGTCTCTATATGATACTTTATGTCTCTATATGATACTGTATGTCTCTATATGATACTTTATGTCTCTATATGATACTTTATGTCTCTATATGATACGTTATGTCTCTATATGATACTTATATCTGTTCTCCTTTATGATACGTTATGTCTCTATATGATACGTTATGTCTTTATATGATACTTATATCTGTTCTCCTTTATGGTACTTTATGTCTCCATATGATACTTTATGTCTCTAAATGATACGTTATGTCTCTATATGATACTTTATGTCTCTAAATGATACGTTATGTCTCTATATGATACGTTATGTCTCTATATGATACGTTATGTCTCTATATGATACTTTATGTCTCTATATGATACTTTATGTCTCTATATGATACGTTATGTCTCTATATGATACTTTATGTCTCTAAATGATACGTTATGTCTCTATATGATACGTTATGTCTTTATATGATACTTATATCTGTTCTCCTTTATGATACGTTATGTCTCTATATGATACTTTATGTCTCTATATGATACGTTATGTCTCTATATGATACTTTATGTCTCTATATGATACTTTATGTCTCTATATGGTACTGTATGTCTCTATATGATACTTTATCTATATGATACGTTATGTCTCTATATGATACTTTATGTCTCTATATGATACTTTACGTCTCCATATGATACGTTATTCTCTATATGATACTTTATGTCTCTATATGATACTTTATGTCTCCATATGATACTTTATGTCTCTATATGATACTTTATGTCTCCATATGATACGTTATGTCTCTATATGATACTTATATCTGTTCTCCTTTATGGTACTGTATGTCTCTATATGATACGTTATGTCTCTATATGATACTTTATGTCTCTATATGATACTTTACGTCTCCATATGATACGTTATGTCTCTATATGATACTTTATGTCTCTATATGATACTTTATGTCTCCATATGATACGTTATGTCTCTATATGATACTTTATGTCTCTATATGATACTTTATGTCTCCATATGATACTTTATGTCTCTATATGATACTTTATGTCTCCATATGATACTTTATGTCTCTATATGATACTTTATGTCTCCATATGATACGTTATGTCTCTATATGATACTTTATGTCTCTATATGATACTTTATGTCTCCATATGATACTTTATGTCTCCATATGATACGTTATGTCTCTATATGATACTTTATGTCTCTATATGATACTTTATGTCTCCATATGATACGTTATGTCTCCATATGATACTTTATGTCTCCATATGATACTTTATGTCTCCATATGATACGTTATGTCTCTATATGATACTTTATGTCTCCATATGATACTTTATGTCTCCATATGATACTTTATGTCTCTATATGATACTTTATGTCTCCATATGATACGTTATGTCTCTATATGATACTTTATGTCTCCATATGATACGTTATGTCTCTATATGATACGTTATGTCTCTATATGATACTTTATGTCTCCATATGATACTTTATGTCTCCATATGATACTTTATGTCTCCATATGATACTTTATGTCTCTATATGATAC
>JBAMJR010000238.1:200000-210000 GCA_038501785.1 Myoxocephalus aenaeus | reverse complement strand
TGTCTCTGTCTCTCTGTCTCTTTGTCTCTCTGTCTCTCTGTCTCTTTGTCTCTCTGTCTCTTTGTCTCTTTGTAACTAAGACAAATGTTTCGACCAGTCCAGACTGATTCCTGCCATGAGATGCTTGATAGTCATAGTTTGGTGAAATCCCAACAAAGAGTTAAAATCCTCCCTCAGTGACTTCCGTCCTTTATTCACAAAGAGGAACAGAGACGTGATGTTTCCCGTCTTACCAGCATAGTCAAGTTATCGTCTGCGAGTGGAGCTGAAACATTGAAGCCCAGAGCAGATGCTGAGGAACACAAGAGGGAGACGCCGCAATGAATTATGGGTAACGTGACAGGTGATGACCCAGTGTCGTGTTTGATATGAGTGAATCATTCAAGAACAGATGAGCAGGGAATAGCACAAAACACATTAGGACATTAAGGAATGACCTAAAATATTGTCACAGCAACAGTATCGGGTGTTGGGTGTTAAAGGAAAATTCAGAAAAAATATTCAGAAAAAATATTTTGGAAATTCTAGCTCCAGAGAGTTACAACGGATCCCAAACACAATATTAGTGTATATACTCACGTTGTCAGACAACATCCAAAGACGAGGCAGAAAGAAGACGAGATGCACACATCATCACAGAGTAAAGACCAAATGTGTGCAACTATTTACATTAAAATATTAAAAACACACAGGATCAATAGTTTTCATGCCAATATCTTAGAAAAGTAGACTTGTTTCCTAATCAGGTCGACGATGATTCATTTATGAATTCTGGAGCTGTTAATGATATAAAGTAACAAAAAAACTAAACAAAAACTAAATGAATATATCTTCTCGTCTCACTCAAAGAGAAACCAAACATTTGTCATCTCCGACTCTCAACGATTAATTTTCCCGAATCCTTCGGTTATTCCAACCAGACATTTATGAACTTTAACGCTGAGAAAAGTCATGAACCAAAAGGATGCAAAGGACTGAATAAAAGTGAAGGTCTGAGGACTCACCCTGGTCCGGGGCGATGCATTCACACCTGTAGGAGGTGACGAAGTCCGGCTTGAAGCCGCGGTTGATCGGGTAATACTTCCAGGCTCCGACCTGTGAAAACCAAAACAGGGGGTGTGTTGCATTTATGTCAAGCATCCTTTTTCTGAACATTTAGCGTCTGAACCCTTTTTTAATCAAACGTCGCCCACCATCTTCTTAATGGCGTCCGAGATGAAGATGAAGGAGATGAGGCTGGAGAAGCCCTCCTCGGTGAAGCGGGTCATGTACTTGATGATGTAGCTGGCGTCCGAGAGGACGAGCACGAAACACTGGAGGCACGAGTGGAGGCCGATCCACAGACGCAGCTCCATGTAGTCGATCTCGTTGCTCCTGTTGAGGAGAAGACGACATTTAGAGACCGCGGTTATGGTCCAAATATCATGGTGATGGTCCAAATATCACCAGAACGTCACTCATAGTCCGACAGCTGAGGAAGTAAATGATGTATTATTCAACTTTGTTATTAGATAAAAAAGAGAGAAGTAGAGTCATTTTCCATAGACTTCTATACAACCAGAGGGGTTACCCACTGGTGGTCAGGAGAGAGAATGCAGCTTTAAATATGAAGCATGGACTTCTATACAACCAGAGGAGATTTCAATGTTCACGCCTCTGTGCTTTTTTTACTTACTTGCTGAATTCATAAAGCAGTTTCTCAAAGATGGAGAATGGGTCCCGTTGAGCTGAGGATGATGAGCGGCTGCCCACCGAACACACAGAAGACCGTCCCCGCCAGAGCGGGTGCCGAGGAAGCTCTCCATCACGCCCTTTGAAGAGAGGGCAAACAGGAAGTGAGACAAACAGGAAGTGAGACGTTGTGGGACGCGACGCCGCCTCTTGGCAATTTAGTTTTCCGTCGTGGAGACCTGGTAGTTGTCGGTGGCGTCCCCCAACAGTCCTCCGAAGGTGATGGCGTTGGTGATGCAGCCCAGGTAGATGAAGAGCACGGCGGAGATGGACTGGATGTGGAAGCCGTCGTAGATGTCGCTGCAGAACCACGGGATCTTCCGCTTGATGTCCAGCCACAAGCCGCCTCCGAACCTGGCGGACGAGAGAGATATGTGAATACCTTCATAATGTAAATTTATCATGTAAAGAACATTAGATATAACCAGAGAGGACATTATTCTATACCAGGGGTAGCCAACACGGTGCCCGCGGGCACCTCGTCGCCCGCAGAGACCACGCTAGTCGCCCGCGAAGCATGTTCTAAAAATAGAACACGCTTATGAGCTTTCACAAGAAAGAAAGAAAAAGAAGAAAAAAAAAATTCACTGCCGTGTGCGCAGCGGTCGGAGCTACTTACGTGTCATGGTTCTAACTTGTATCATGGTTCTAACTTTAGTCGCGGTTAAAACTTTATAACAACAATTAATAACCCACAACTAACACATTTTAACAGGTAAAACACCAAGACACAACAGTTTGTGACTTATTAACAATTTGTAACACTAATAATTGTACATTTATAAAATTACACCACAGAGCATGCTGGGTACAGCTCGCCCACTATCACACCAAGAAGAAACTCCGTCGCGGGAAGAGACAGACCCTTCCTGTTTTTTTTCACCTACATTCCCCTGGGTCCTAAGTCCCTCCAGGTTTAGCTTCCTAACACCCTCTATGTACCAACGTAAAAAACAGCTGTTCAGTTGGCCTGCGGTCCTTTTCAGCATCAATGAATGAATGCGTTTACTGAAGAAAAAAAATACGCCAGAATCTTACAAAATACTGTGATATTAATTTTTGGCCATACCGCCCAGCCCTAACTCCGACCATTTCTGAAGGGGGTTAGATAGAGTTAGATAGTTAGATAGGGGTTAAATATATAGTGATCTGTGCAACTTTGTTGTTCAGGAAGTTTGTATCAAACAAGTAGCCCTTCGTATTATTTTGTACCCTTGAAGTAGCTCTCGGCAAAAGGTTGGTGACCCCTGTTCTATACAGTGTGTGTATGAAGGTCTTTTATGGAGCGTCAACTATGTATCTATCTAGAACTATGTGTATTAATCATTTTTTTTTCCATACAAAACTATTTATTAATCTATGTACAAAAATGTAAAGGTTTGTGTATTATGTTATATTAATCGCCTGCCATTCCAGCAGGCTGATCGATCTGCAGTTACAGAATATATATGATCTCTGATATATGATCTATGATCTATGATATATGATCTATGATCTATGATCTATGATATATGATCTATGATATATGATCTATGATCTATGATATATGATATATGATCGATGATCTATGATATATGATATAAGATATCGTCCTTTTCTTACCTCCCAGTGAATTTCAGCTCCTCTCCGAGCTCGTGTGGAGCCGGGAACTCCTCGTCTTCTCCTCCAGCCGCCCCGCCGGCCGAGCCGTTCATCTGACCGAGCTCGTTCAGGTTCAGCACCGACTTCCTGCGACGGACAAGGAGGCAGAACGAGGCTTAGAGGTAGAAAGAGTCCTCTACCGGCTCAGCAGACACACACAGAGAGCGTTTAGCGGCTAAAGAGGCGTGGTTTTAGGAGGTGGTGAAGACCAAATACAGAGCTAAAAGAGAATATTGGAGGTACTTCTGCTGGATGTGGGATCGAAAAACTAACTTGTTTCTGCTGCCCCCTAGTGGTAAAGAATAGATCTGTTTTCTCAAGTTTAAACATGGTTATGTGTGGTTAAGTTCACATGCCTCATTTCCGCCGATGGAACCTTCTTGGGGGGTTCGATGCGTATTTTGGGGTCCCATTCCCCCGGCGGGAGGACGATCACCTCGTCCAGGAACTCGTCCACGCCAGCGATCAGGTCCTCGCGGTCCCTGGCTTTGTAGGCGACGTCGCTGAACAGCTGAAAGGAAGTGAAGGAGATACAAACAGTGAATGTGTGTGTGTGTGTGTGTGTGTGTGTGTGTGTGTGTGTCACTCACGTCGTCCACCATGAGCGTAGCGATAGCTCTGCCGATCTCATTGTAGGACTTGGCTTTGCCGTGTGGGCCCAGCAGGATGAAGAGAAACCTGCAGGGACAAAAGGTTAAGAGTTATTTTTATATTTATATATATATATATATATATATATATATATATATATATATATATATATATATATATAAATATATACACACACACGCACAACTAATATATAATTTAAAGGGGACGCATATGGGTTAAAGGGGACACATAGGAGTTAAAGGGGGTCCATAGGGATTAAAAGGGAGGCATAGGGGTAAAGGGGAGGCATAGGGATTAAAGGGGAGGTATAGGGGTTAAAGGGGACACATAGGAGTTAAAGGGGACGCATAGGGGTTAAAGGGGGTCCATAATGCTGTAATCCTGTAATTTCCCCACTGAGGGACTAATAAAGGATTATCTTATTTTATCTCTTATTTTAAGGGTTAAAGGAGACACATAGGGATTAAAGGGGACACATAGGAGTTAAAGGGGACACATAGGGATTAAAGGGTGTCCATAAGGGTTAAAGGGGACACATAGGGGTTAAAGGGGACACATAGGAGTTAAAGGGGACGCATAGGAGTTAAAGGGGACACATAGGGGTTAAAGGGGACACATAGGGGTTAAAGGGGACGCATAGGAGTTAAAGGGGACGCATAGGAGTTAAAGGGGACGCATAGGGGTTAAAGGGGACACATAGGAGTTAAAGGGGACGCATAGGAGTTAAAGGGGACGCATAGGAGTTAAAGGGGACGCATTGGGGTTAAAGGGGACGCATAGGAGCCGCTCACCTGGTCGGCACCGGGACCTCGGTGAGGCCTCCCAGCGTCGTGGCCTGAGCCAGACGCACGAAGGACACGAAGGGCTTCTCCAGAAAATCCACCTCGCCAATCAGGACGTTGGAGGCTTCGGCATCGCGAGGAATCTTCTTCATGAACTTATTCTTCAGCTGGAAGTGGAGAGAGAGAGAAAGAGAGAAAGAGAGAGAGAGAGGGAGAGAGAGAGAGTTGTTGGAGGCATGTTGCACTGACCTTTCCCATCTGCCCATGTGTGCCGTAATCAGTCGGCATGCATAACGAGCTGGTGATCGATGGAATCATGCGAGCAGTCACAGAATAGATTTTAATTAAATAAATTAGATTGATTTGTGAGGAACCTAAAAGATGAATTCTAAAATGTTTGGTAAACCTCTGGCTATTCATCCAAAGCAGTGGTTGTCAAACGGGGGTACGCGAGATTAAAAAATATATATATTTAAAATTAGCATAAATAAAAAAATATAAAAAAATATATTAATATTTAAAATATATATATATAACATATATTTATATATAGAAATATATCACATGTATTTATATATAATAAATATTAAATTAAATTAAAAAAAGCATAAATTCATAAACGGTTTGGAGCTTGAACTACGTTAGCTGAATGGAACCTCCTTGCATTAGCGGTTTGCTCCATTATAAATCATGGGAATGAATTACATAATGAAAGGTCTACCGTTAGCTCCTCTCTTTAGCCGAGCAGGACTGCTAACAGCTGGGCAGAGGAGCTACGCTACGCTACGTCGTTGTTGTTCACAATGTAACATTTTCAGGAGCAGTAATTGCATATTTTTACTGAATATCTGTCCCTAATAAAGATCACATTTAGTTTGTTTACGAAACGCGGGAAGTCTTAACGCCGTATTATATGACAACACAGTGAGGAGGTTCTGCATCATAGCACACCACCTTCCTGACATTTTTTAAAACATGAAATGACCAATAAGAAGCAGAAAACTACTTTTGACCTAAATTTGATTCATTTTACATTTTGGTTCTCAGCCTGTCAGGAAGGCTGAGAACTCTTCATCTGCTCATCTCCACAATATCAGAAGCATAAACACGTTCACAGCACCGTGTTGCTCTTTTTGGTGCACTCCTCCTCCTCCTCCTCCTCCTCCTCCTCCTCCTCCTCACCAAGGCAGCATGTGGCAGTGAAGTGGTGGGTGCTTAAATTAAAACTTCCTCCTAATCTGTTAATTCAGCTCCTGTTTCGCTCTCTCGGCCTGGAGAAACCATACGTCTGGCCTCTCCACCTCTCACACTCCTCGTGAGTCACCATCTGCAGCCGCACTGCAGCCGCGTATTTACTGGAGGAGATGAAAGACGGATGGAGGTGCCGCTCCGGCTTCTGCCCACAAATCATTTAAACCTCAGGGTCACATGACAGGTCACCTGACAGGTCACATGACGTGTCACATGACGGGTCCATTCCTCGCTTTCCTTTGAAGTTCTCGTGGAGATATTTACCCGAACGGCAAAACAACCGAATTACTGCGGCTGGTTCACGATGGAATGAAAAGGAGACTGAAACCTGGAGAGTTCCTGTGGTCGCACTCAAACAATGCAGCTCAGGAGCTTATAAGTCTGAACACACACACACACACACACACACACACACACACACACACACACGCAGGTACAAACAAAGTTGAACAGCCACCCGGCTGAGTGGATTAAAGGGATTACGCTGTTCTGACGACTGTGCATACGTCCTCATAAAACAGGGCTCAACCTTTCATAACACACACACACACACACACACACACACACACACACACACACACAGGGTGTCACTTTAAGCCACCTGATGTATTATTATTCTCCTGCAGGCAACAGGAGATTAGCTGACAGCGGATCAATAGCTGTGCAACAGTGTTCAATACCCATATATATATAGTGTCTGCGATGTGGAGAACATCGGGAAAGCCGCTGCATGGCGTGCTGTTCGTAACGTTTATTTAAGAAACTCATGGATGTGTTAAAGCATCATAATTATATGACAGTGTTATTAGTACACCATACATATCATTATTGTAGAACATGATTACGGTACTGATCCGCCCATACACATATTCAAACTCCTAGTTATATGGTAATCTACACATACATGTACATACACATATATGATACATACGCGCATACAGTACATATGTCCTCATAAGTATATATTCATTTGTATATTGTCACCAGATAAATTTAAATAAATATAATCTGATTGATTTGGGTGATGAGGCACTTAAAATTAGCCGATACATTTTCCCAACACTGACGCATTTAACTTGATATTTTATAGTCTTATGTGACTCTAGCCCGACCAGCGGAGGCGGTGTTATGCTGCGTTCACAAACAGGAAGTGTTGCGAATAATCGCTCACTTTGGATGTGAACGCAGCATTAGACTTTGACATGATTATGGACTTAAATTCATCATATGTAGTCGTGATCATCTCCTGCTCCTCCACGGAGAGAAGAGACGCTCTTTCTCAGATTTTATTTAAAATTGTAGCATTTGATGATCATGGAATATATATATTATTTTATTTATTTTTTAGACTAGGAATGAAGTGGTAAAAATATGTCTCCAGTATGTGATTTGGGTGGATTGACCCTTTAACTGGAACATATTTCAATGACAAAATAGCATATTCCTTTGGTATAATAATACAAAATAAAAAAATAAAGTGTTTCTAAAATCCAGACTTCATTTCTAAACCAACATGTTTTTTTCTTCTTCCCAGTGGCCTTTAACTCAAACCAGAAGAGAAAAGATGGAAATATTCTTTCCCACAATATTCCCACTAAGCTGTTTATGCGGCTGATGAAAAATTAACATTCCAGTACTATTCACGTGACGCCTTCATAAACAAACTGCTGTAAGAACCTCGTCTTCAGAGGAATTCTCCTAAAAGCTGAATAATATCTGCAAATCCGGCACTTCTTAATCTGAACGAGGATTAATTCTGAATATCTGAATGGAATGTTCTGTTTGTATGAGAGCTTCAAATTCTGAATATTTTCACTATCAGAACACTTAAACGTAGTAAATGTATCTATATATATATATATATATATATATATATATGCATCGATATAGATATAGGTACATAGATATATAGTAAATGTTTCTATATCTGTATATTCTCTCCACTGACCACCAGGGGGCGACTCCTCTGTTTGTATAGAAGTCTATGCTTCATGTGTTAAAGCTGCATTCTCTCTCCTGACCACCAGGGGGCGACTCCTCTGGTTGTATAGAAGTCTATGCATTCTCTCTCCTGACCACCAGGGGGCGACTCCCTCCTGGTGAGTCACCCCCTGTAAGCATTCAGAGAGTTGCTTTCGGTCTTTTCGTGGGATTTGATGACCATAAAAATACGGAATATAAAACCGAAGTAGTTTACGTTGGCGGTTACCTGGTCGGTGCTCGGCGTGTCTGAGATGTCGTTCATGCTGCGGCTCTGAGCGTTATCTGAGAGGGAAACACACGTTATGTTTATATCTGAGAGGGAAACACACGTTATGTTTATATCTGAGAGGGAAACACACGTTATGTTTATGTCTGAGAGGGAAACACACGTTATGTTTATATCTGAGAGGGAAACACACGTTATGGTTTATGTACTTCACAAAACACAAACAATGCCACTGGAGGTTTAAAGGAAGAAAGAAAGAGTTTATAAAAGCCACAACAATTACCAGAACTTCAGCAGTTTGGTTCTGAAGGGGATTAAAATGATTGAATGACTCATTTCCCTTTTTTGGAACAAAGAGAAGGAGAACAAACCCCACCGAGTTTCATAATAATCCTCCTCGCCCAGACAGAGTCACACATGAATATGAACACAAAGACTTTCATGCAGCAGCGGGGCGTTAGCGGGGCGCTAAAGGGGCGCTAGCGGGGTTCAGGTATTTAGTTGATTAAAAACACAGAATGAAGCAGACAAGTTATTAAAGTGAGAGTTATGTTATAGTTATAGTGAGTGTGGACACAATAACTGTCTCATCATCTTAACCGCTGCTGTCGGCCATCTTTACGTTTCCTGGTTTGTTTTTATCGAAAGTGAATCAAAAGTGGCAGAAGCAAGAAAATAAATCTTATTTTTGTTGTTGCTACAGTTAACCGCTAATGTTAGCATCACGAGAACGTTATCATTTACCTTCAGCCGGTACTCATGTTCACTGAGCAGAGCCTGAACGCACCATGAGAATGTTATCATTTATCATCATGTTACTAGCTCTCCTCCTGTTGGTCTGTCCAGATGTTACACATTGCACTGTGTGTGTGTGTGTGTGTGTGTGTGTGTGTGTGTGTGTGTGTGTGTGTGTGTGTGTGTGTGTGTGTGTTCAGACTCACGCAGACGGCTAAGGCTGCTTGACTGCCGAGAGCGTAGGTCTTCTATGGAGTGGTGGGTCCCAGAAGCTGAACTAGTGCTATGACTCAGGTTAGCTTGAGGACTACGGTCTGCCGGAGCAGCAGAAGAAGAAGACGAGAACACGACGAGCACAGAGAGGTGTTTTTAACCAGGAGAGGTGAAACAGAGCAGAACACAAAGAAAGCATTAAGATGTCATTAGAAGGTTAGTTTAGTTGTTTAGTTGCTGATCGGCAGTTTAGTGGAGGTCAGACGTACTGGAGGCGGCGGTGGAGGACTTCCCGATGTCGGCCAGCGAGCGGTGGATGGGCTTCTTGGTCTGGTGCCGGTGCTTCCTGAGCAACACGAAGCTGATCTTCTCCTTCAGGTCCGGAGGGATGAGACCGTCGGCGATCTGTCGGTCCACGATGTCATCTGCATTAAAAAATTAAAATAAAGAAGTTCATAGCCTCATCAGCATCAATATTTGACCACCAACGTAGAAACAAAGAAGGAACCTGAAGCTTTGCTGGATTTCTATAATCAGCAGCAACTTGTTAAAGCCAGAGGAGGTAGGCTTCTGTTTGGCGCCATTAAGCAAAAATACCATAATATTCTATTATCATTTTGTAATTCAAGACGTCTGAGAAAAACTAGACTTCTGCGCCGTCTTTTAGCTCCGTTTTAATCGTGTTAAAGCTGCATTCTCTCTCCTGACCACCAGGGGGCGACTCCTCTGGTTGTATAGAAGTCTATGCTTCATGTGTTAACGCTGCATTCTCTCTCCTGACCACCAGGGGGTGACTCCTCTGGTTGTATAGAAGTCTCTGCTTCAT
>JBAMJR010000238.1:70000-195000 GCA_038501785.1 Myoxocephalus aenaeus | reverse complement strand
CCTTTTTTATCATATTTAGTTGTTTTTTTCAAGAGTTCACAGCAGGTGTTCACCATCCGGCCGTCTCCCCTCCTCCCCTGAGCCGTCTTTACCTATTTGGGAGCCAGGTGAGGTCCAGCGGGGGGCCCCGGCGTGGGGGGCCCCGGCAGGGGGGGCCCCGGCAGGGGGGGCCCCGGCGTGGGGGGCCCCGGCAGGGGGGGCCCCGGGGTCCTGCATGCTCTCTGGTCCTCTGAGCACCAGAGAGGGAAACCAGTGCAGAGATCCTCAGAGAAGAGCGTCTCACTTCCTGTCCTCTAGATGAGTGTCCTCAGATGTCCCCCATGAGCTGGGGGTCTGGGGGTCTGGGGGTCGGGGGTCGAGGGGTCTGGGGTCTTGGGGTCGTGGGGTGATAGTAACTCACTCCTTCTCACACACGCGCTGCTTTCTGAGTTTAGTTTAGTTGTTTAAAGATCAGAGCTGAGCCGGTCAATCGGTCGTCTCTGAGCTGGAGGCAGAAATCTACTGAAAGCTGCAGAGCAGCAAAGAGCCTTTAAGAGGTGGACACACACCACAGGGCCCTGGAGGACCTCCTCCCAGAAGCTCTCACACACACACACACACACACACACACACACACACACACACACACACACACACACACACCAGCGAGGACATCCTGCCCAACGTAACATCTAGTTTCTGGCTCTGGTGACCAGGAGAGTTCTGCACCAGCGGCTCCAACTCTCCACCTGTCTGACTGGAATCAGACAAATAAAACAAACCACACACACACACACACACACACACACACACACACACACACACACACACAAACACACACACACACACACACACACACACACACACACACACACACACACACACACACACAAACACACACACACACACACACACACACACACACACACACACACACACACACACACACACACACACACACACACACACACACACACACAGCGTTCCTCGGCGCTAATCAGCTTACAGGCTTCAGACTTCACGGCCCCGTCAGGAACAGGGGAGTCTGAAGCCGAACATATTCGCCACAAACGTGTGCAACAAGCAGCAGCTTCTAGCTCGTCACAGATCAGCGGCCTCTGACACACACACACACACACACACACACACACACACACACACACACACACACACACACACACACACACACACACACACTCGCACACACACACACACACACACGGGTATAAAGAAATGGCCCTAGAGGGTTTTTTCACCCCAATGACCGATTGACTTGATTTGACCCACATGTCCGGTTGTGTCTGCTCGACAGAAAAAAAGTAAATCAGAGCATTAAGCTCCGCCTACTTGGATTTTCTGCCATTTTGAATTTTGCGAAAAACACCTTATTCTGAACTCCTTCTACACGCTCTGTCTGATCGATACCACATTGGCTGTGGGTCTTTATTGGATCTTTGTCATTGAAGGATATCAACAGCTCATTGTGTTTAGAAGATATGGACCGATGAACCTTTAAGGGGCGTGGCTTAGTACATCAATCCACATAACTTCCAAAACACTTTGCCTATCATCACCAAATGTTTAGTATATGTTCACATCACATTCTTTAACTTACCCTACCATTTTCATTGTATCCAACCACTAGGGGGTGCTGCAGTGAATCAGACAATTTCTGCTTCCTTTTTTTTGCCATTTTTTATCGTTTTCAGGTATTTTATAAATGCACGAACTCCTCCGACAAAATGTTTGCGATCAACTTCAATTTCGGTCAAGGATGATCCGAAGACCTCGATGATGAAAAGTGATCAACGTGGTGAGTTGTCCTTGAACGGCCTTGACGACGTGGCGGCCATTACACGCCCATTTCGTGCACTTTGCCAAGAAAGAGGAAGTTGTTGTTACTCTAAGATACATTATCCAATCTGTCCCAAATGTCTCATGCGTGATGGTGGCTCAGGCCTGAACACTATTCCATGCAAACATTTTCACATAGTCAAAGCGCCACCTACTGGCAAAAGGAAATGCCACGCTTTATACTTTGATGTATTACTCGTAGCCAGTTGACCAGATCAGTCTCAAATGTTGTAAGTAAAGCCTGAACACATCGATGATACTTCATCATGAATATTGTAACTTGCTGTTGGACGCTGTTGCCAAGGTAACGCATTATTCGCCATGAAAAAAAAAGTTTTGTGTGATTGTTCCTCCCTGTGACTTTACCGTGTTCATTGATTTGTGTACCATGACTTGTTTTAGTGTTGCGTTCAGGATACCAGACACGACCATCACTTAGAGAGACGTGCGGTCCTCACCCGAGAGGAGCGCGTGCTCATGGCGCTCCGCGCTGCCCTCGTCGTCGCCGTAGTGCTCCTCCCGGTCGTGGGAGTATCCGCGGGGCGCGTGCTCGCGGTGCGTGTGGTGGTCGTAGTGCGAGTGCCGCGACTCGCGCTCCGCCTCGCTGGCGCTGGAGTGATGCCGGCGCCTCTTCCGCCGGTGGGAGGCTGGGACCCCGATGTAGACCGGCTGGGCCTCTGGGGGAGAGAGAGAGAGAGAGAGAGAGAGAGAGAGAGAGAGAGAGAGAGAGAGAGAGAGGTTTGTGAAAGTAAACATGAGTAAACAACAGAAGTGTAAACACAAACAAGCAGATTAACAGGAAGTATTTGAGTCCCAAAACCCGCCTGCGAATTCAAAATCTTTTGAATTTTTCTTTAAACAATCGGCAAAAAAAAAAAAAGATTGTCAGATTTTCATCTTTCCGATGGTCCTTGAACACATCATGTGTGGCTTTAGGAAAAGCAGCCAAAACAAAGCTTAAAATTGGGATATTTCAACAAAAATATATTTAAAGATTTCGCCATAAATAAAGCGTTTACTTTCACCAGATTGTGTAAAAACATTAAACTCTGAGCTCCTCAGTGAAACTATGACGTCATGATTTATTCACCTGAGCAGCAGTCATGTGACCACAAAGAGGAGAAACTTTGACTGAACTTCAGGAATCAATATTCTGTTCTTTTCATTTGTCGGCTGGCAACATATTTAGTAAAATGTTGAGATTTTCCAGAGGCGCGTTAGAAATGATGATTCTTAATTTCACGTGCTCACCGTCTTCGTCCTCGTTGCGCCGGTGACCTCTGCTCCTCCCGCGCTGCCAGTCCTGATGCTCCATCTGAGCATGTGCAGAGAGGAGGAGTCAGACACTTCACACTTTATACACGTTACACACCTTACACACTTCACACTTTACACACTTCACACGTTACACACTTTACACACTTTACACACTTAATGCACATCTAGTTCCCCCTGCTTGTAGAAGTCGCCGCCCTGCTGGCCTCCCGGTGACTCACAGGACGTCAACAGGTCGATGGGCGACGAGAGGAAAACCCGATGGAAAGCCTTGAGAGGCCCCCAGTGGCCCCCAGAGGCCCCCAGCGGCCCCCAGTGGCCCCCAGCGGGCCCCAGAGGCCCCTAGAGGCCCCCAGCGGCCCCCAGCGGCACCGAGGGAACAAACTGCGGATCAAGTCAAGATGGAATCCAAAACAAAGCTTGGATTTCCCAGCATTCCCAGCGAAAATGCTGCTGGTCTTTGTGCTCCATCGTTTTTATCAATATTTTTAAATTGGTTATTTAAATATAACTGCATGTGATGAACGCGTCACAAAGTAAACGAGCCTCAGAAGAAGAACTCGTCATCATAAACTTTCTCTTCCTGAAGCTCGATGACGGTTTCTAGGCTGATCAATAAATGTCATTTGTGATCGCTTCCTGTCCCTGAAGCTGATCAGTGACTGTGAAGGACAGTCATGAGTCTAGTCACACACACACACACACACACACACACACACACACACACACACACACACACACTAATGAGAAGCGTTGGTTTGTATTGAACCTTTTCAAATGACCATCAGGAGAGAAAAAGGCTCCCAGCTCCTTTTCAAAGTGAACTTCTGCTTCTTGTTTATGTTCATCCGTCAGAACCAACATTCCTCGACACAATTATGCTTTTTATTTATGCTTTGTACACACTCCTGTGTACTAGTACACTCATTAGTACACATGCATTGAGCGGCATGGTTCTCTGGACGAAGCCAACCGGCTCGTCAATAACGCCGATGAGGAACAATCTGGATGCTTTAGTTTTTTATGCAGCTTTAAAATGTTCATCTTTTTTTGTTGGTGCCTTTTGTGTTTGCTTTGTTCAATAAAAGAATGTTGGAAATAATTTCCTTTTATTTTATATAATTTGTTGTTGTATTTTAGCAGAATACTGAAAGCAGCACTGAGTTCACTTTAATATGAATAATATGAATATGTATCACAAGTGACATCATTATTTTCCTCATCTCAGCAGCTCTGAGGGAAATAATCTGATGTTTTATCTTTTTAAGACAAAATGAATGAAGCTAAACTCAAAGTCCAGATATGCTCAGATACATATATCTAAGACATATACTTATCGAATACATATTATTTTACTCAGTGACCTCCGACCCCTCATGATTATGATTATGATATAAACGATCTTCTGAAGGAGCCCAATATTAAAACAAGCGTGAAACAGAAACAAGATGAAAGTTTAGGACTCACCAGACGAGAAAGACGGAGAAGAGGATTTAAAAAGCAAAATAAAAAAAGTACCTCAGTATTTATACGACGTCAAAGTATCCTGAAAACTACAAAGTATTCAACCAAGTTTCTGTGTGTATTCTGAGGAGAAAAATACTGCAAAATACTGCGAACCGCTCTGAATGACTGAACAGACAATCTGAGCATCAGATACTGGATGTGTGTGTGTGTGTGTGTGTGTGTGTGTGTGTGTGTGTGTGTGTGTGTGTGTGTGTGTGTGTGTGTGTGTGTGTGTGTGTGTGTGTGTGTGTGTGTGTAAAATCCATACACATTTTCCTTTGCTTTCTATCCGAGTGTAAGCCCCTCATTCACTTTGTATTAAAGTACATGTTAGACATATTTAATATAATTAGTACTATACTTCAGTATTCTCGTGCAGTATTTCTTTATTTCTTTATACTTCTGTGACGTTACAGACATTTTATTCCATTGCCTTTATCTGATGATCTCAGTTATGATAGAGCTGCAACGATCAATCAACTAATCACTGATTATTAAGATAATCATTAACTCGTTAAATACATTTTTCATGCAGAAATTGCATTTTCAGCCTCTGGATTATTAAGATGTTCTGTTTTTCTCCCTTTTAAATCATATTAAAATGATTATCTTTGGGTACTGAAAAAAACATTTTTATGACCAAACGATAATAATCATAATAATAATAAAAGCAGAATAATACTGCCTCTTCTTCTTTAATTAAACTTTCCTGAAAGAGGACATTAATGCTCGTGATTCGTTCCAAACAGTAATTAAAAATCATGTTTATGTTGTTTATATTTTTTTTAATATAAATTCAAAGGGTGAAAGCTTCTGCAGAGAAACACTTTGCAGGAACAACTTAGTGTCAACGGGAATATTAGTACAAATAATAATCTTCATCAACAGGAATATTTTGCCTTTTTTCTGAATATTTGGTGAATGTAAATGTTTTCCGTGGGATTTATTGACAATAAGGATAATTCATAATAATAATATTTCTCTTAAAAGCAATCAAAGGCGTTGAAGGCAACAGAAAGAAGAACAAACATTTAAAATACAACTTATAGAGATAAAACAAAATACTTATATTTTAGAGTTTGATACACACGTTATGCTTTTAATGGGATTTATTGACCATAAGAATAATATAGATTATCACCAAACTCATCCTTAATTAACAGGTTGATGTGGTGCCGCACCGCCAGCCGCCGCCAGAGGGCGCTGTGTGGCAGCTGGACA
The DNA here is from genome assembly GCA_038501785.1 of Myoxocephalus aenaeus. NCBI lineage: Eukaryota > Metazoa > Chordata > Actinopteri > Perciformes > Cottidae > Myoxocephalus > Myoxocephalus aenaeus. The sequence goes on along the minus strand of JBAMJR010000238.1, from coordinate 189,165 downwards.
CGATGAGCGGCACAAAGAAGATGAAATCAATCCGGGAGCTCGAAGCTGCAAATTAATATTTATTTATACTATTTATATTTTCATAGATCCACAAAGAGGGAAATTCACAAGCGAGGAAAAGCAGCAGAATATGAGGTAATATTTAAAAAAAACTGTAGACAATATAAACATCACATTATATATTATAATATATAATATTATATGTATATTTGTGCAGAAGAGTCGTGAATCCAGGATGTTGTATGTACAAGTACTGGTATGAATACTCAGTAAAATGCACATATAGTAAAGTAGAATTATATATATATATATATATATATATATATATATATATATATATATATATATATATATATATATATATATATATATATATATATAACTTGGAACTTGGATTAGAGGCAATGCAGGAGTGATTCCAGCAGCTTTTTGCACAACCTTTAAGTCATATAAAAACTTGAGATTTAATGTAACTCAATACATAATACATACATATAATATATACATACATACTACTCCTATATACAGAAAATAATACAGAAAAAGTCCATTGTGTTGTACGTTTGCTTAGACCAGAAGATAAGATAATAAGGAACATAAAGTATACTTTACCAATCTTAATAAATAATACTATCGCCAGTGAGTGTAAATGGATGATATGCAGTAATCTGACTGAAGGTGTGATTATTCCCCAGAAGTGAAATAGGAGCAGAATAACCGATAAAGGGAGAAGTGAGGCTCGTTAACTGAGGTCAGGCTCCAGGTCTCCGTCTCTGCAGAGAGAGCATATTTAATTCTGGGAGGATTTAAGGGAGCTGTGAGGCTGTAAAACACATTTTATCAGCTAAATCTGAGAGAGGTCAGAGGTCAAGACCTTAGGGAGCGAGAGGCTAACCAATCAGAGCCAGGTGTGCAGAGGAAGAGTATTCAGTCGTGTACTGAGCATAGCTTTCAAGGTACTTTTACTTTGCTAGAGTATTCCCATTGTGTGATACTTTATACTTCTGTTCTACTATTAAAGCCATGTGTTAAAGCTGCATTCTCTCTCCTGACCACCAGGGGGCAACTCCTCTGGTTGTATAGAAGCTATGCTTCATGTGTTAAAGCTGCATTCTCTCTCCTGACCACCAGGGGGCGACTCCTCTGGTTGTATAGAAGTCTATGCTTCATGTGTTAAAGCTGCATTCTCTCTCCTGACCACCAGGGGGTGACTCCTCTGGATGTATAGAAGTCTATGCTTCATGTGTTAAAGCTGCATTCTCTCTCCTGACCACCAGGGGGCAACTCCTCTGGTTGTATAGAAGCTATGCTTCATGTGTTAAAGCTGCATTCTCTCTCCTGACCACCAGGGGGCGACTCCTCTGGATGTATAGAAGTCTATGCTTCATGTGTTAAAGCTGCATTCTCTCTCCTGACCACCAGGGGGTGACTCCTCTGGATGTATAGAAGTCTATGCTTCATGTGTTAAAGCTGCATTCTCTCTCCTGACCACCAGGGGGTGACTCCTCTGGATGTATAGAAGTCTATGCTTCATGTGTTAAAGCTGCATTCTCTCTCCTGACCACCAGGGGGTGACTCCTCTGGTTGTATAGAAGTCTATGCTTCATGTGTTAAAGCTGCATTCTCTCTCCTGACCACCAGGGGGCGACTCCTCTGATGGTATAGAAGTCTATGCTTCATGTGTTAAAGCTGCATTCTCTCTCCTGACCACCAGGGGGTGACTCCTCTGGTTGTATAGAAGTCTATGCTTCATGTGTTAAAGCTGCATTCTCTCTCCTGACCACCAGGGGGTGACTCCTCTGGTTGTATAGAAGTCTATGCTTCATGTGTTAAAGCTGCATTCTCTCTCCTGACCACCAGGGGGTGACTCCTCTGGTTGTATAGAAGTCTATGCTTCATGTGTTAAAGCTGCATTCTCTCTCCTGACCACCAGGGGGCGACTCCTCTGGTTGTATAGAAGTCTATGCTTCATGTGTTAAAGCTGCATTCTCTCTCCTGACCACCAGGGGGCGACTCCTCTGGTTGTATAGAAGTCTATGCTTCATGTGTTAAAGCTGCATTCTCTCTCCTGACCACCAGGGGTCGACTCCTCTGGTTGTATAGAAGTCTATTGACTTAATGAAACCTAATTGTAACATGTTGGTCGCCTCAATAAGAATAATAAATGTATTAATTAGCGTTCAGTTGTACTTAGCTCCCTGAACAAAAGGCTTTAATCAACATGTTATTCGTCAGGTGTAAGCATGAAGCTGGGTAACGGGAGCCAGCGTTACAGATCCCAGAATGCATTGCACTCACAACGATGTACAATATCAGGTCGGTCAATGTTATTTTACATCGAAGTCCAAACACAAAACACAGTACGAGTAAATAATAAACCATAAAGAGACATTAAGACACGAACAGCTGAGAGACGCTGGAGTCGTTCATAGGATTATGTATTATTATATTTGATATATTATAGTATTTATTAAGTAAAGGAACACTGTAAATGTACAACGTTTCTATTATTGAATGAATCCTCTCTGGACTCATGTGAATAATATGATTTTTTTATTAATTCAAAATTGTTTTGTGTATTCAATCTATTTTTCTTATGTATCCATAGGAGTATTATTTGATATTCCTGACCGGCTCCAGCTTCCCGCCTCTCCGTCGTCTCTTTTCATTTTGTTCTCATCTTCTTCTTATTTATTTTCTCTCTCCACGTGTTCGTATTAAATTTCTGCCGCTTCATGAATCCACCGATCAGAAAGATAACACAGCAAGAGCCTTCTGGAGGATGACAATCACACACACACACACACACACACACACACACACACACACACACACACACACACACACACACACACACACATTTCATATCTGATGTAATAACTGGAGGGAGGATCGAGACTTCGGGGCAAAAGAAGCTGATTTCACTTTTTATCTGCGTTTAGCATTGACACACACACACACACACACACACACACACACACACACACACACACACACACACACACACACACACACACACAGCACACAATGAGATATTTTTTAATTGATTAAGATAAAAATGTGTTCCAGTAAATTCTTGGTCCAACAGGATTTGAAGAATATTTTAATCGCAGCTATAATAATGTGTCTTTGTCATATTTCTTCTAAAGCATAATAACTTTTATTATTATTATTTGAGCAAATTAAATTAAATGATTAATTTGAATAAGAGGCTTCATTGACTAACGAACTGACAAACATCATCAAATTAAATAATTAACATTTTAACAACTTAAAACACAAATGTTCCTAAAGACGAATTGAGTGATGAATACAACATTTTTATTTAATTATACATTTATGTTTCATAATAATTAATCAGTGGTGGAGGAAGTACTGATATCTTTTACTAAATTAAAAGAAGTAATATTACAATAGTTTTTGTATTGAATGTACTGAAAGTATCAAAATACATATGTTATTGTTTTTTTTAAATGTATTATTATTAGTATTATTATTATTTACACCCAGTATTAGAAAAAAGAACCAAGCATTACTGTAATAAATAGAATAAAATATTATATTGAATCAATTATTACAATTTTAATTAAATTAATACTTATTCTTATGTCACGTGTGTCTGTATTGTATCTTTCTTTTTCTTTTTTAATAATAATAATTGTGTAGAAAAGTGATGCCAGAACAAGTGCAGGCAATACGTGGAAACACAAACAGCCCAAAGAGATGCCAAATATATTATCGACAACCCAAAGCCGACGCCTGGTAAATTAAATAATAATACACAAGTTGATAAGACTTGAGTATAAAATCACTTTCTCACTAATTTGTGTTTCTGTATGAAAGCAGGTGTCGATGCAGATGAACCCCCCCCCTCCCCTCCACATGTCACTTCGCCTCCTCATCACTTGTCCAGACACGAGCCGTCTACCTGTCTACCCGTCTACCTGTCTACCCGTCTACCCGTCTACCCGTCTACCTGCACCGGGCCGCCAGCTGTGAGGCGCAGGTGCCAAATGAGATTGAATTCCTGGTTTAGTGTTTAGTTTTTTCCTCCAGTGGATTCTAAATAACTCCGATCTGATGCGACACACAGACGGCGAGTTAGTGGAGGAGCCGGGAGATGAACGTGGTTTTTATATTTCTCTGGTGAAGCTGACATGCAATCTAGTGACCTCATGACCTGTATGACCTTTATGACCTTTATGACCTTTAGTCATTGAGCCTTTAATTCACAGCAAGACGAGCTGCGCTGCAGCGGTTAGACGGAGACAGCTTGTTGATGTAGCAAAAATATTTAGTCTTTTATAGAATAAAATGTTACTGTTGTGCCCCGTTACTGTCGTGCAGCGTTACTTTCGTGTCCCGTTACTTTCGTGTAGCGTTACTGTCGTGCCCCGTTACTTTCGTGTAGCGTTGCTGTCGTGCCCCGTTACTGTCGTGCAGCGTTACTGTCGTGCCCCGTTACTTTCGTGCAGCCTTGCTGTCGTGCAGCGTTACTGTTGTGTAGCGTTACTGTCGTGCAGCGTTACTGTCGTGTAGCGTTACTGTCGTGCCCCGTTACTGTCGTGCAGCCTTGCTGCCGTGCAGCGTTACTGTCGTGTAGCGTTACTGTCGTGCAGCGTTACTTTCGTGTAGCGTTACTGTCGTGTAGCGTTACTGTTGTGTAGCGTTACTGTCGTGCAGCGTTACTGTCGTGCAGCCTTGCTGTCGTGCAGCGTTACTGTCGTGTAGCGTTACTGTCGTGTAGCGTTACTTTCATGCCCCGTTACTTTCGTGCCCCGTTACTTTCGTGCAGCGTTACTGTTGTGTAGCTTTACTGTCGTGCAGCGTTACTGGCGTGTAGCGTTACTTTCATGCCCCGTTACTTTCGTGCCCCGTTACTGTCGTGTAGCGTTACTTTCGTGCAACGTTACTGTCGTGCAACGTTACTGTCGTGCAACGTTACTGTCGTGCAACGTTACTGTCGTGCCCCGTTACTTTCGTGCCCCGTTACTGTCGTGCCCCGTTACTGTCGTGCAGCGTTGCTGTCGTGCAGCGTTACTGTCGTGCAGCGTTACTGTCGTGCAGCGTTGCTGTCGTGTAGCGTTACTGTCGTGCCCCGTTACCTTCGTGCAGCGTTACTGTCGTGTAGCGTTACTGTCGTGTAGCGTTACTTTCATGCCCCGTTACCTTCGTGCAGCGTTACTGTCGTGTAGCGTTACTTTCATGCCCCGTTAGTTTCGTGCCCCGTTACTTTCGTGCAGCGTTACTGTTGTGTAGCTTTACTGTCGTGCAGCGTTACTGTCGTGTAGCGTTACTTTCATGCCCCGTTACTGTCGTGCCCCGTTACTTTCGTGCCCCGTTACTGTCGTGCCCCGTTACTGTCGTGTAGCGTTACTTTCGTGCAACGTTACTGTCGTGCCCCGTTACTGTCGTGCAGCGTTGCTGTCGTGCAGCCTTGCTGTCGTGCAGCGTTACTGTCGTGCAGCGTTGCTGTCGTGTAGCGTTACTGTCGTGTAGCGTTACTTTCATGCCCCGTTACCTTCGTGCAGCGTTACTGTCGTGTAGCGTTACTTTCATGCCCCGTTACTTTCGTGCCCCGTTACTTTCGTGCAGCGTTACTGTTGTGTAGCGTTACTGTCGTGTAGCGTTACTTTCATGCCCCGTTACTTTCGTGCCCCGTTACTGTCGTGCCCCGTTACTGTCGTGTAGCGTTACTTTCGTGCAACGTTACTGTCGTGCAACGTTACTGTCGTGCCCCGTTACTGTCGTGCAGCGTTGCTGTCGTGCAGCGTTACTGTCGTGCAGCGTTACTGTCGTGCAGCGTTACTTTCGTGCCCCGTTACTGTCGTGCCCCGTTACTGTCGTGCCCCGTTACTGTCGTGCCCCGTTACTGTCGTGCCCCGTTACTGTCGTGCAGCCTTGCTGTCGTGCAGCGTTACTGTCGTGTAGCGTTACTGTTGTGCCCCGTTACTTTCGTGCAGCGTCACTTTCGTGCAGCGTTACTGTCGTGTAGCGTTACTTTCATGTCCCGTTACTTTCGTGCCCCGTTACTTTCGTGCAGCGTTACTGTTGTGTAGCTTTACTGTCGTGCAGCGTTACTGTCGTGTAGCGTTACTTTCATGCCCCGTTACTTTCGTGCCCCGTTACTTTCGTGCCCCGTTACTTTCGTGCAGCGTTACTGTCCTGTAGCGTTACTGTCGTGCAGCGTTGCTGTCGTGCAGCGTTACTGTCGTGCAGCGTTGCTGTCGTGTAGCGTTACTGTCGTGCCCCGTTACCTTCGTGCAGCGTTACTGTCGTGTAGCGTTACTGTCGTGTAGCGTTACTTTCATGCCCCGTTACCTTCGTGCAGCGTTACTGTCGTGTAGCGTTACTTTCATGCCCCGTTAGTTTCGTGCCCCGTTACTTTCGTGCAGCGTTACTGTTGTGTAGCTTTACTGTCGTGCAGCGTTACTGTCGTGTAGCGTTACTTTCATGCCCCGTTACTGTCGTGCCCCGTTACTTTCGTGCCCCGTTACTGTCGTGCCCCGTTACTGTCGTGTAGCGTTACTTTCGTGCAACGTTACTGTCGTGCCCCGTTACTGTCGTGCAGCGTTGCTGTCGTGCAGCCTTGCTGTCGTGCAGCGTTACTGTCGTGCAGCGTTGCTGTCGTGTAGCGTTACTGTCGTGTAGCGTTACTGTCGTGTAGCGTTACTTTCATGCCCCGTTACCTTCGTGCAGCGTTACTGTCGTGTAGCGTTACTTTCATGCCCCGTTACTTTCGTGCCCCGTTACTTTCGTGCAGCGTTACTGTTGTGTAGCTTTACTGTCGTGCAGCGTTACTGTCGTGTAGCGTTACTTTCATGCCCCGTTACTTTCGTGCCCCGTTACTGTCGTGCCCCGTTACTGTCGTGTAGCGTTACTTTCGTGCAGCGTCACTTTCGTGCAGCGTTACTGTCGTGTAGCGTTACTTTCGTGCAGCGTCACTTTCGTGCAGCGTTACTGTCGTGCCCCGTTACTGTCGTGCAGCGTTGCTGTCGTGCAGCGTTACTGTCGTGCAGCGTTACTGTCGTGCAGCGTTACTTTCGTGCCCCGTTACTGTCGTGCCCCGTTACTGTCGTGCAGCCTTGCTGTCGTGCAGCCTTGCTGTCGTGCAGCGTTACTGTCGTGTAGCGTTACTTTCGTGCAGCGTCACTTTCGTGCAGCGTTACTGTCGTGTAGCGTTACTTTCGTGCAGCGTCACTTTCGTGCAGCGTTACTGTCGTGTAGCGTTACTTTCATGTCCCGTTACTTTCGTGCCCCGTTACTTTCGTGCAGCGTTACTGTTGTGTAGCTTTACTGTCGTGCAGCGTTACTGTCGTGTAGCGTTACTTTCATGCCCCGTTACTTTCGTGCCCCGTTACTTTCGTGCAGCGTTACTGTCCTGTAGCTTTACTGTCGTGCAGCGTTACTTTCGTGCAGCGTTACTTTCGTGCAGCGTTACTTTCATGCAGCGTTACTTTCGTTCCCTGTTACTGTCGTGCAGCGTTACTGTCGTGCCCCGTTACTGTCGTGCCCCGTTACTGTCCTGTAGTGTTACTGTCGCGTAGCGTTACTGTCGTGCCCCGTTACTTCCATGTAGCTTTACTGTCGTGCAGCGTTACTTTCGTGCAGCGTAACTTTCGTGCCCCGTTACTTTCGTGCAGCGTTACTGTCGTGCAGCGTTACTTTCATGCAGCGTTACTTTCGTGCAGCGTAACTTTCGTGCCCCGTTACTGTCGTGTAGCGTTACTGTCGTGCCCCGTTACTTTCGTGCAGCGTTACTTTCGTGCAGCGTTACTGTCCTGTAGCTTTACTGTCGTGCAGCGTTACTTTCGTGCAGCGTTACTTTCATGCAGCGTTACTTTCGTTCCCCGTTACTGTCGTGCAGCGTTACTGTCGTGCCCCGTTACTGTCGTGCCCCGTTACTGTCCTGTAGTGTTACTGTCGCGTAGCGTTACTGTCGTGCCCCGTTACTTCCATGTAGCTTTACTGTCGTGCAGCGTTACTTTCGTGCAGCGTCACTTTCGTGCAGCGTTACTTTCGTGCAGCGTTACTGTCGTGCAGCGTTACTTTCATGCAGCGTTACTTTCGTGCAGCGTAACTTTCGTGCCCCGTTACTGTCGTGTAGCGTTACTGTCGTGCCCCGTTACTTTCGTGCAGCGTTACTGTCGTGCAGCGTTACTGTCGTGTCCCGTTACTGTCGTGTAGCGTTACTGTCGTGCCCCGTTACTTTCGTGCAGCGTTACTTTCGTGCAGCGTTACTGTCGTGTAGCGTTACTTTCATGCCCCGTTACTTTCGTGCCCCGTTACTTTCGTGCAGCGTTACTGTCCTGTAGCTTTACTGTCGTGCAGCGTTACTTTTGTGCAGCGTTACTTTCATGCCCCGTTACTTTCGTGCCCCGTTACTTTCGTGCAGCGTTACTGTCCTGTAGCTTTACTGTCGTGCAGCGTTACTTTCATGCAGCGTTACTTTCGTTCCCCGTTACTGTCGTGCAGCGTTACTGTCGTGTAGCGTTACTGTCGTGCCCCGTTACTTCCGTGTAGCTTTACTGTCGTGCAGCGTTACTGTCGTGCAGCGTAACTTTCGTGCAGCGTTACTTTCATGCAGCGTAACTGTCGTGTAGCGTTGCTGTCGTGCAGCGTTACTTTCATGCAGCGTAACTTTCGTGCAGCGTTACTTTCGTATAGCTTTACTGTCGTGCAGCGTAACTGTCGTGTAGCGTTACTGTCGTGCCCCGTTACTTTCGTGCCCCGTTACTTTCGTGCAGCGTAACTGTCGTGCAGCGTTACTTTCATGCAGCGTAACTTTCGTGCCCCGTTACTGTCGTGCAGCGTTACTGTCGTGCAGCGTAACTTTCATGCAGCGTAACTTTCGTGCCCCGTTACTTTCGTATAGCTTTACTGTCGTGCAGCGTAACTGTTTTGTTATTTTGTTTTGTGTTTTTATGTGATGAAACTTTTACGTTGCCATTAGGAAAACACATTTTGACCTCTTTTTTTAATTATTATTATTGACTTACAACAACATTATAGTGTGTCATAAACCATCAATTCATTATTCATATACTGCCACCTGTCGTGGACATTAAAAGCCATCACATTACATAAGTCAATATCATCAGAGCGACTCAGAGCGAGCTAATCCTGCTGAGTCCTGATGAATTATTTCGTATTTTAGAGGGAGTTCCAATATCTGATATCGGCCAGGACGAGCCGTGTGTGTAAATACGGACGTGGTGAGTGTGTGCGTGTGTGTGTGTGTGTGTGTGTGCGCGTGCGTGTGTGTGTGTGTGTGTGTGAGAGGTAATAGTGGAGGGAGTGTGTGTGTGTGTGTGTGTGTGTGTGTGTGTGTGTGTGTGTGTGTGTGTGTGTGTGTGTGTGTGTGTGTGTGTGTGTGTGTGTGTGTGTGTGTGTGTGGTGGGTTAAACTGCCTGAATAGCGTCGATGAGTTGCGCGCGGCGTCGTTGGGTCTTTGGAGCGGTTTGGAGCGCGCAGCTTCACGGTGCGTAAAAACGTCTCCACCACAAAATGTGGGAATTGCGGTTTTTATTTCTTTTCCATTTCCACGGCTCCTTCTCCTCCTAGACAGGAATCCAGTCCCGTAACAGGACTCTGCTCTATTTTTACCACTCAGCGAGCCGAGGTCCAGGAAGATGGACCCTCTCTCCAACGGCACCGAGCTCAGCTCCAGCGGCTCCAACGGCTCCAACCGCAGCGACGACTTCAACCAGTTCGTGCAGCCGGCGTGGCAGATCTCTCTCTGGGCTGTGGCTTACTGCAGCATCGTGGCGGTGGCGGTGGTCGGGAACATGGTGGTCATCTGGATCATTCTGGCGCACAAACGCATGAGGACGGTCACCAACTACTTCCTGGTGAGTGCTTTAAAAACACGAGTCAGGTTTACCTCAAAGTCTTTGTTTGATAATATAACTTATGATGTTTGGGATGATTTTATTTGATGAAAGCAAATGTAGTGTAACGAAGATGCCGCTGCACAAACAGCTGCTCGTGATGACTGTACACAGAGGACCAACTGCAGCAATCCTTCATTTAATAGATTTAACCAAATAAACACATTTATGACTGCACGTGACTGAGATCATTAAGTGACTTAATGCATCAACCCTGTTGAAAAACAGAAATGTATGAAGCAACACATGCATCAAATGAGTAAAAATAGCAATAAGGGGAAATGGTTCAAAGTCTTAATTTCAACATATTTCTCTCTGTAAAAAAAGAAAGTTTGAGGATTATTTTCATGATTAATCATTTGGTCTATGAAATAGTGACAAATATTTAAAATCCAAATGTCATGAAGCCTAAAAAAACCTCTTATTGCTTGTTTAGTGAAACCAGAAGTCCCGAAATCAGAAAGATCTTAAATCTACGGTCCCATAAGACAAAGAAAGACATAAAATGATCACTTTTCTGAAGCTAATGTCGGCATTTTTGAATTTTTGAATACATGATTAAAATAGTTGCCTATAATTATTCTTTCGTTATGATTAATTTAATAAAATATGAGCTCTTTTTCAAAGTCAGACAATTGTCGCCCTGCTACCTCACAATATAGCACATATGTGCTTATTTAGAAAAGCATGGAGCATAATACATATGAAACCTTTTGCATTAAATAAAAAGGAGGCAAATGCAAATAAGTCTTTTCCAAATGTGCTTTAATATATATATATATATATATATATATATATATATATATATATATATATATATATATAATATATATATATATATGTGTGTGTGTGTGTGTGTGTGTGTGTGTGTGTGTGTGTGTGTGTGAGAGAGATATCAGAGGGGAACCATCTGTTTAGTATTGATCTCCTGCAGCAGCAGATATGAGCCTTGCATTCGGTCCATCTTCTCTTCCTCCAGCAGCCAATCAGATTCATTCGTTTGTGTTTTCGTGAGCAGGGAATCTGCAGGTCTTCAAAAAAACATTGAATCCAGTTTCTGCAACAACAAAAAATCCTTAGAAGATATTAGAGACATCTAAATTGAATTGACGAAGAGTCGATATGTCTTCAGACACCTGCAGTGGAGGAGCTGCAGGAGGCCGCTCCATGTTTCTGGAGCTTCTTCAGCTCCGTCACGCTCAGCAGCAGGAAGCTCATCGCGCTGACGCTCATTTGGTTAATCTTCTGTTCCCGTTTGTATTAATTCAAGTAATTAAATCATGAGGAATTGTTTTTATACACTGCTGATCTGTGCCAAGTCATTGAGAGCCTCCTTAACAACATGCAGGCTCACGCACAAACAAACAGCCATTACCCAGAATGCCATGTTCCATATGAGCAGAGGACCTCGTCCCCACCCAGCAAGAAGACTTTTAAAGTCTGACGTCGAGCTGAAACAACAACAATCACCTGCAGCCCAGCTGCTTTCTCAGAAACAGAGAGGCTCATGGGACGATTACTGACCTGGCCCACCGGCTCAAATCCCATAAACACACCAAACAGACCAGGACAACTACAAAGAGACACAAAACAACTACAAAGAGACACAAAACTACCACAAAGAGACACAAAACAACTACAAAGAGACACAAAACAACCACAAAGAGACACAAAACAACTACAAAGAAACACAAAACTACTACAAAGAGACACAAAACAACTACAAAGAAACACAAAACGACCACAAAGAGACACAAAACAACTACAAAGAGACACAAAACAACTACAAAGAGACACAAAACTACCACAAAGAGACATAAAACAACCACAAAGAGACACAAAACAACTACAAAGAGACACAAAACGACCACAAAGAGACACAAAACAACCACATAGACACACAACAACAGGATAAAGAGCTAAACAACCACAAAGAGACACAAAACAACTACAAAGAGACACAAAACAACCACAAAGAGACAAAACAAAAAAAACACTGCAGGGATCATAACTACATCATAACAAAGTGAAGGCCTTTAAGCTGCCGGTCTGAAACAGGTGTCATGGTCTCCAGGTCCACCTGGTGATCCTGCAGCCATGTGGTGTCTTCATTATCAAAGGAAAGGAGATATTTTAACTCCCAACCGTCTTTGAGCAAGAAGAAGAAGAAACATCACGCTTCCAGTTTCTCTTCCTGTAGCAAATGGTTTTGTGCCCTGGGTCCTGACTGACAGGCGTGGAGCCGTCCTGTCTGTGGGTTTGGATAAAGGACTCTCCCTCGCTCTCCTGCAGGTGAACCTGGCCTTCGCCGAGGCCGCCATGTCGGCCTTCAACACGGTGATCAACTTCACCTACGCCGTCCACAACGAGTGGTACTTCGGTCTGGTGTACTGCCGCTTCCACAACTTCTTCCCCATCGCGGCCATATTCGCCAGCATTTACTCCATGACGGCCATCGCTTTGGACAGGTGAGTGTGTGTGTGTGTGTGTGTGTGTGTGTGTGTGTGTGTGTGTGTGTGTGTGTGTGTGTGTGTGTGTGTTTGTTTGTTATGTACTTAGATCAGGGGTGCCCACACTTTTTTGGCTCGCGAGCTACTTTTAAAATGACCAAGTCAAAAAGATCTACCTACATTAATAATGGTATGTATATATATATATATATATATATATATATATATATATATATATATATATATATATATATATATATATATGTATGAGTATACTTTATTTACAATATTGTCGTACCTTGCATAACTGCATTATGACACAATACAATTCTGTACATTTTTGGTCATTACATTTGACTCTGATGACTTCACTGAATGGAACCAGCAGGGTTGCATAGTCCGGACAGCAGCTGCTGGTAGCCAGCCTCAGGCAGACTTCCAAATGGTCATCAGTCATGGGCCCCCGATTTGCTCTGACGTCACGCACACGTGGTCAACGGTAATCTCACGAGAGCAAGGCGACCCCCGAATTCCAAGCCAGGTGCCGCAGTAGCTCTCCACCGACTGCGTGACCCAGTGCATGATGGGAAACGCCTGGCTGTCGCCACATCAGAGAGCTGATTGGCTCTTAGATCTGACAGCAAACACCACGTGTTGTAGAAAATCCTTATTTTATGTGTAGTTGTAATACTTAACGCTGGAATGTTGACTATTAGTCTCATGTTTAATCTAAAAACATATCTTGTGTGGTTGATAATACACAATCTTATTTATATAACACACATAAAATCAGTAGTAATGTATTTCACAGGCAGACATAAAAAGAACAAAGGATGCAGCTACACACACATGTATACATTAATATATATTTATAAACACATATGAATAAATCCCAACGTGATCTGTAAACTACAAGAAGCCTAAAGTTCAGAACTAACAGGAAGTCATTTTTTCTGTGACTACTTTGAAGTCAGCTGGAAACGACTTGACTGCAGTTTTTTGACTCCGCCCCCTGCTGCTCCCGCTGCTCTCGTCTTGATTCCAGGCGAGACGCAGCTCTTAGCCTACTTACTCATTTGCACACCGGGAGCTGCGTTTTGTCGATAACGTTTTTGAAAGAGTGAAAAAAAAAGAAAAAAAAGTCTCTTTTTTTTTTTTACGGGATGCGATCTACCCGCACTACCTTCGACTGGTAGATCGCGATCGACGTATTGGGCACCCTGACTTAGATACTTAGTGTTTATACCGTAACTAAACATACAGAAGCCAGAAATATTTCCCTTATATTGCTGCAATATAGAGGATTGTTCTACTAAAGGTTATGAAATAAAAAATAAAAAAAGTTCTGCAGCCATGCTAGTAGCTACATGAGTATTTTAGCATGTTAGCTCACATTTTTGCAGGTCTAAAAGCTTTGAAATGTTTTGCAAAATTCGGTAAATGATCTAGAATATGTAGTTATTAAAACATGCAGAACCACCTGGATGTATGACGGCAGTAAAGAGAAGGAGATGATGGGATGTCCTCACGTTAGGTACATGGCCATCATCCACCCGCTGCAGCCCAGGCTGACCTCCACAGAGACCCGGGTGGTGGTCTTGGTGGTCTGGATGCTGGCTCTGCTGCTGGCGTTCCCTCAGTACTACTTCTCCGCCACTGCGCTGCTGCCGGGGCGCACCGTCTGCTACATCGACTGGCCGGAGCGCCACGCCGCGGACTTCAAGAAGATGTGAGTACCTGAGGTACCTGAGAGGGACCGGCCAGGGTGTTGCTGTTCACAGGTAACAGGAAGTGACCATATATGGACTGAGGAGGAGTGGCGTAGAGACGCTGTATACGTCTCTAGTGTCAACCTGTCAATCACCTGTAGCCCCGCCCTAAAGCGTCCCCTGCTTTATGGTCTGTTTGACTCTAAATGACCATAATTTACTAAATGAACATCATGCTGTATTGAAGAAGACTTGAAACTAGAGATTGAGACATAAACTCATGTTTACAATGTTTACTGAGGGAATACATCAAGAGAAGTAGAGTCATTTATATAGACTTCTATACAACCAGAGGAGTCACCCCCTGGTGGTCAGGAGAGAGAACGCAGCTTTAACACATGAAGCATAGACTTCTATACAACCAGAGGAGTCGCCCCCTGATGGTCAGGAGAGAGAATGCAGCTTTAACACATGAAGAGACTTCTATACAACCAGAGGAGTCTCCCCCTGGTGGTCAGGAGAGAGAATGCAGCTTTAACACATGAAGCATTGACTTCTATACAACCAGAGGAGTCACCCCCTGGTGGTCAGGAGAGAGAATACAGCTTTAACACATGAAGCATATACTTCTATACAACCAGAGGAGTCGGCCCCTGGTGGTCAGGAGAGAGAATGCAGCTTTAAAACATGAAGCATTGACTTCTATACAACCAGAGGAGTCGCCCCCTGGTGGTCAGGAGCGAGAATGCAGCTTTAACACATGAAGCATAGACTTCTATACAACCAGAGGAGTCGCCCCCTGGTGGTCAGGAGAGAGAATACAGCTTTAACACATGAAGCATAGACTTCTATACAACCAGAGGAGTCACCCCCTGGTGGTCAGGAGAGAGAATGCAGCTTTAACACATGAAGCATAGACTTCTATACAACCAGAGGAGTCGCCCCCTGGTGGTCAGGAGAGAGAATGCAGCGTTAACACATGAAGCATAGACTTCTATACAACCAGAGGAGTCGCCCCCTCTTTAATGTCGCGCTGGACGTCTCTGTCCTGAGCTCCCGTACGGTGTTTGTAAATAAAAAGTCGTGATCATAGGAGACGCTTCTTTATCGAGTGAGAGGTTTTCAAACTGTGGGAGAAAAAATAACCAAAAGATAACAAGACTGAAGGACTTTAAGCACTGGGGGCTTTTATTTTGAAAGAAGGACTGGATCTGGATCATTCTCATTAAATTGTGACTTTATTCTCATGACATTACGACTTTATTTTCTTTAAATAATTTGACTTAATTTAATTTTTTTATTCATTCCCATAATAATATGACTTTTGGTTTAAAATATTATGACTTTATTCTCATTAAATTCCAACTTTTTTTCTTAAAATATCACGGCATAAGATTGCGACTTTATGCTCTTTAAATATTATGACTTTATTTTCATTAAATCACAACATTATTCTCATAATATAACAATTAGATAATAAAGAGATTTCCAGCATGAATAATGAACCAGAACACTGAAGTAGTGGAGCGCAGTAAAACCTGCAGATCACGACACGTCATCCTCTACTTTCCATCCGTCTCGTCTCAGATACTACGTGTGCGTCACACTGCTGATCTACTTCCTGCCCCTCGGCATCATGGGATGCGCATACACCATCGTGGGCGTCACCCTCTGGGCGAGCGAGATTCCTGGAGACTCTTCTGACCACAACACAGAACAGCTGATCGCCAAACGCAAGGTGATGCACACACACACACACACACACACACACACACACACACACACACACACACACACACGCACACACACACTCTCACACACACACATTCTCACACATTCGCACATACACACACACACGCACACACACACGCACACACACACACGCACACACACACTCTCACACACACACACACACACACACACACACACACACACACACACGCACACACACACTCTCACACACACACATTCTCACACATTCGCACATACACACACACACGCACACACATACACACACACACACGCACACACACACTCTCACACACACACATTCTCACACATTCGCACGCACACACACGCACACACACACTCTCACACACACACACTCTCACACATTCGCACGCACACACACGCACACACACACTCTCACACACACACACTCTCACACATTCGCACGCACACACACGCACACAGACACACACACACACACACAATCTCACACACACACACTCACACATTCGCACATACACACACTCTCTCTCACACACACTCTCTCTTTCACACACACACACACACACGTGTCTTCCTGTGTGGTCACGGCTCTTTCACTGAACAGCTCATTTAATGTAATGGTTTTAATCCCTAAAACATGAGGTCGGCTCTAACCCCGCTGCGTGCTCGTGGGTTTTTGCGCCCTGCGGCAGGTGGTGAAGATGATGATCGTGGTGGTGTGCACCTTCGCCGTGTGCTGGCTGCCGTACCACGTCTACTTCCTGCTGCACCAGTTCTTCCCCGAGCTGTTCGAGCAGCGCTACATGCAGCAGGTGTACCTGTCCGTCATGTGGCTCGCCATGAGCTCCACCATGTACAACCCGCTCATCTACTACTGCCTCAACAGCCGGTATGAGAGGTTCATGTGTTCACGAGAGCGGTCTGTTTGTTTGCTGCTCGTTGGTAATCTGTGTCTGTAACCCCGCCTCTTGTGTCTGTAACCCCGCCTATTGTGTATGTAACCCCGCCTCTTGTGTATTTAACCCTGCCTATTGTGTATGTAACCCCGCCCCTTGTGTATTTAACCCCGCCTATTGTGTCTGTAACCCCGCCTCTTGTGTATGTAACCCCGCCTATTGTGTATGTAACCCCGCCTCTTGTGTATTTAACCCTGCCTATTGTGTATGTAACCCCGCCCATTGTGTATTTAACCCCGCCTATTTTGTATGTAAGCCCGCCTCTTGTGTATGTAACCCCACCCACTGTGTATGTAACCCCGCCCCTTGTGTATTTAACCCCGCCTATTTTGTATGTAAGCCCGCCTCTTGTGTATGTAACCCCGCCCACTGTGTATGTAACCCCGCTCACTGTGTATGTAACCCCGCCTCTTGTGTATTTAACCCTGCCTATTGTGTATGTAACCCCGCCCATTGTGTATGTAACCCCGCCCTGTGTGTATGTAACCCCGCCCACTGTGTATGTAACCCCACCCACTGTGTATGTAACCCCGCCCCTTGTGTATTTAACCCCGCCTATTTTGTATGTAAGCCCGCCTCTTGTGTATGTAACCCCGCCCACTGTGTCTATAACCCCGTCCCTTTAATCCACTGGCAGGTTCAGAGCCGGCTTCCAGCAGGTGTTGTGTTGCTGTGCTGCCACCAGGGGGGCCAAAGAGCAGCTGGAGCTCAAGTCCCCGCGCTACCTGCAGACACAGGTGAGGGGAGGAGATCAGGTACTAGTTAGAGACCCTACCTCTTCCGTCCACAGGGGCCGCCAGAATCCCCCCGACATGAAGGTTCCTCGTCGTGACTCCTGACTGAATCCTCCCCTGACTTGTGTCTGCAGGTCAGCCTCTACCGAGCCAGTCGGGTGGAGACCATCGTCTCCGTCGCCATCCAGCCGGCGGCGGAGCAGAAGAGGCCGGCAGTAGAGCCCTACGGGGCCCCACAGTAGAGCCCTG
Organism: Myoxocephalus aenaeus; assembly: GCA_038501785.1. Lineage (NCBI taxonomy): Eukaryota > Metazoa > Chordata > Actinopteri > Perciformes > Cottidae > Myoxocephalus > Myoxocephalus aenaeus. The sequence goes on along the minus strand of JBAMJR010000238.1, from coordinate 171,446 downwards.
ACGGGGCCCCGCAGTAGAGCCCTACGGGGCCCCGCAGTAGAGCCCTGACGGGCCCCGCAGTAGAGCCCTGACGGGCCCCACAGTAGAGCCCTGATGGGCCCCGCAGTAGAGCCCTGACGGGCCCCACAGTAGAGCCCTGATGGGCCCCACAGTAGAGCCCTACGGGGCCCCACAGTAGAGCCTCCTCCTGAACTCCTCTGGTAGAAACTCGCCGGCTAACGTGAGTCGCCGCGACACTTGAGCCCTCTGCATTCTCAGGCCGGTTTTGGAAAGCGTGCTCCTCCAACAGTGTCGCGCCAAGTTTGTGACGCCGTGTGTGTGTGTGTGTGTGTGTGTGTGTGTGTGTGTGTCTGTGTGTCTGTCTCGCACCTGTTGGCCAGGATTAGCCCGTTGTGTTGACAATGTGTTGAGCGGGGTCGGTCTGCGGCGGCCGGGTCGCAGGGCGGCTAAATATAGACGACCGCACATTCTGTCCACGGCGTCCTGCGAGGAAAGAAAAGGACCGAAAAACACACGAGGAGCTTCGCCACTCCAGCGCGACCTCACGGGGACGACCTCACGGGGACGGCCTCACGGGGGACGACCTCACGGGGGCGGCCTCACGGGGGACGGCCTCACGGGGACGGCCTCACGGGGACGGCCTCACGGGGGACGACCTCACGGGGGACGGCCTCACGGGGGACGGCCTCACGGGGACGGACGACCTCACGGGGACGGACGGCCTCACGGGGACGACCTCACGGGGGCGGCGGCGCAGCGCGGCGTCAGCGGGGGGGACGGGGGGACGGGGGTTATTTCAGCCTCGCCGACAACAGCTGCGGCGGTCACATGACGCAGACTCATTGTGTTGAGCTCACAGAGGACCACATAGTATCACGCCATGACGTCTGTTGTCTCTCGTTGGTTCTGTGTTATTTACAGGAGGAGAACGGGAAATGATGCGCCGTCTCATTGAGAGAAGTCTCGTTCCTAAACACCTCATTGTCAAAATCCTCTCCATATTCCGCCCTGACATTGAACAACAGAAAGCTAAAGAAATAACTTATGTCCATAAAAAGTGCTCGTTGTTGCCGCCAACAGGCTCAGACTGGTACTACACGTGTCTGACAACATGATGTAAAGAACTCTACCGAGAAGTAAAAGGTTTATGTTATCTTGTCACATGACACATTAACAAGCAGAAAGCTAAAGAAATAACTCATTTACACACAATATAATATTGTTTTTGCCACCGCCGGGCTCAGATTGTTATTAAACGTGTGACAACATTATGGAACGAACCGTAACCCTTTTCTATATGTTTACTGTGTCATGTGACTTTGTTGCTGGAACAACAATGTCACGGACGAATATTAAGATGATTTCTACAATGTGGATGCAATGCGACATTTTAGAACGAGACTTCTCAGAACGAGACACTTAATTACAGCCAGAGGTAAAGAGAAGCGTCTTATTTCTCTGTCGGGTTCCTTCCATATTATCGTGTTATAATAATAACAAACGAGCCTTTGAGTGGACGTAATGCTCCTTTATCGGCTGCAGCCTTCTCCTTCAACGCGACCAGTTTAAAACACCGTCGTCTCCTTTAGACACAAAAACATGAGTCTGTAATGTCCATTTATGATGAAAGTGAAGATGTTTCTTCTTTTCTTTTGTTTACAAAACTGAATATGACCATATTTTTTTGTCTGTATAATAAATGTAAATAATAAATGTTATTCCATTATCAACTGGTGATTATTTTTGGTGAAGGACAAACGTAAACAATGTTAGTTGAACTAAGCTTTGATGATGATGATGATTTTATAAAAAGGAATATTTATCTATATAGAACTTTTTTTTGTTATTAAAAAAGTTTAAATAAAATATACATATATTTCTAAAAAATATATAGTTCTAAAAATATATATATTTATATTAAACAATATAAATGTTTATAATGATATATATAAAACCAAAATATATATATATTCAAAGTGTACGATACTAATTATTAATATAGCACCTTTAAAAACAGAGCTTACAAAGTGACAAAGTGAGTAAACAACAACAACAGATGATAAAATGATTCATGTGAAAGACCAGCAGAGCTGCGCCAACGCAGCGCCACAGCGCCGCCTGGTGCTTCCATCACAAACTGCACAGAGTCTCTGCAGCGAGAGCAGAGGAGAACCACGAGCGCTGTGACGTCACCGAGTCTCTGCAGCGAGAGCAGAGGAGAACCACGAGCTCCACGTGCTGCAGCGCTGTGACGTCACAGGAAGTATGTGAGGGCGTCTGCTCCAGATAACCAGTTGGTGGTTTGGGGCTCTGTCCAGGAACGAGGACTCGGGTCCTGAAGGACCTCCGGAGAGAGAGGTGAAGCTCAGCTTCTTTTCTTCCATGCGCCTGAATTGTGGATTTAAATGAGCAGAAACAATGAAATACCTTTGACTGTCTGTTGCATCTGTTATGAACATAATAATAATGCTATAATAAGTCAGTTCACTGTGAAGCTGAACTACAGGCTCCGTAAAGGACTACAAGTCTCCATTAAAACATTAAAACATAACTGCAGCTCTGGCTTCACAATTGCAGTTTTGATTATGTTCCACTAGATTGAGACATTTTCTCATGTTTTCTAAAACACACTTTATTTCTGATTTCCTACACAAATTATAACATTGTATTAAAAAACTGTGATGTTCCTCATTATGGACATATTCTAGACTGAGGAGAAAAAGTATTTAGTATTCACAATGTAATAAAAATGATAGTTAAGAATAAAATGATCCAATGGGCTTATTATAGTCCTGCCCATTATATATATATATATATATATATATATATATATATATATATATATATATATATATATATTTATATTTATATTTATTTATTTATGTTTATATATAAATATATATTATATGATATATATATATATATATGTATATAAAATACATAAATATAAATATGTATACATATGAATATATTTTAAATATATATATATATATATATATATATATATGTGTAAAAAATATACATATATATACAGTATATACATAACATGCCAACAGGGAAGATTTTACCAGACTTTGACTTTGTAACATCTGAGAAGATAACAGCTGCAGATAAAGAGGTCAAACTCCTCAATCTGTTCTCGTACATAGATAACTATATATAGACTTCTATACAACCGGAGGAGTCACCCCCTGGTGGTCAGTAGAGAGAATGTAGCTTTAACACATGAAGCATATACTTCTATACAACCGGAGGAGTCGCCCCCTGGTGGTCAGGAGAGAGAATGCAGCTTTAACACATGAAGCATAGACTTCTATACAACCGGAGGAGTCGCCCCCTGGTGGTCAGTAGAGAGAATGTAGCTTTAACACATGAAGCATAGACTTCTATACAACCGGAGGAGTCGCCCCCTGGTGGTCAGGAGAGAGAATGCAGCTTTAACACATGAAGCATAGACTTCTATACAACCAGAGGAGTCACCCCCTGGTGGTCAGGAGAGAGAATGCAGCTTTAACACATGAAGCATAGACTTCTATACAACCAGAGGAGTCGCCCCCTGGTGGTCAGGAGAGAGAATGCAGCTTTAACACATGAAGCATAGACTTCTATACAACCAGAGGAGTCGCCCCCTGGTGGTCAGGAGAGAGAATGCAGCTTTAACACATGAAGCATAGACTTCTATACAACCAGAGGAGTCACCCCCTGGTGGTCAGGAGAGAGAATGCAGCTTTAACACATGAAGCATAGACTTCTATACAACCAGAGGAGTCGCCCCCTGGTGGTCAGGAGAGAGAATGCAGCTTTAACACATGAAGAATAGACTTCTATACAACCAGAGGAGTCGCCCCCTGGTGGTCAGGAGAGAGAATGCATGAGGCTGCATGTAAAGTTCCCCACGGTGACTTTACGTAACCGTCACTCACCTTCAGAGGTTTTATGTTTCTTGGGTTTTACGAGCAGCTGTAAAATAACCCAAAAGGAATTTGGTCTTTGCTGAACCGATTTCCAACCGTCTGCAGACTTTATTACAATAATCAGAGTTCATATTCCCTGAAGCGTCTCGACATAAAGGCGCCTCTGTGTGCATTAACTTCATCCACACGAACGCGACATGAATATTTACTCCACCGTATCTGCAGATGAAGACGAGGTTCTTCAATGTAAACATTCGTTATAGTATTTATGATCAGCTGATTACAGCATTGTCTTCATTTCTTCTAAATGTAACCACGTTTAGCCAACAGGTCAAACATAACCACACAAATAAAAGTACATTTAGCCATTTTTTCCCCGCAGAATTTCTTTCATATTGTGTAAAGCGTTGACATGTTATTTATACATATGTGTTTATAGAGTTTACAAAAAATATTTAAAAAAATATACAAGAGCAGCTTTAAGTTTGCAGACATCGTTAAAGTTGTTTTTTTATATTTTCTAGTCTGTTGAAAACTAAACGACAAAACACAAAATATACTGATTTGATCAAAGGTCAAAACAACAACAAACAATTGGTTGTATTATTGATTTAATATACATACTCTGCACCATCTCATTTCATATAAAAACTACTTTGTTAATCTCCTCACATATTTTTTTTTTTAAAGAAATCACTCGTTCACAAATAGGATTTAAAAAAAAACATTTATTACCTCCATGTTTCTCTTCATTCATTCATTCACTTTGTAATATATATATATTTATGATAAAAAGGAGGCATTTAGACGGCAAACGTCATCATTCATCTCCATTGTAAAACATTCAAAAACATTCACGCCGTCACGGAGGAAGAGATTTGGTTCTTCAGTCTCGGTTCTGCGGTTCCCTTGTTGTTGATGCAGAAACACGTCTTTTCAAAATAAAAAATAAAATCACGAGTATAAAATGTTCCCGATCAGATTCACATCCAATCCTGAGCGGAGGAACAGGGGGCGTGGCCTGTGTTGGTTGTTCTTTGTACAAAAGAAAGGAAAGAAAGGAAAGAGGTCTTTAAGGGGCGTGGCCACACTCGTCTGTACAAAATTATCAAAACGTCTCCTTCAATCAGAGGCTCTGACTTTTATTCTGAAAGGATTATAGTAAAAATTAGTTATCACTAAATTAGCATAGCTTCATAAGCGGCTATTCAGTAATAAAACAAGTCTATTAATACTGCAGGGAGGAAGAGTGCAGCAAAGCGGCCGGGGGACTTTTATTGTGAAAGGTTTACCGGACAGGAAATGCCCGTCTATAAACCGCTCCTTTGACCACGAAATACACCCGATCCCACCGGGCCGGCCGCACAGCCGAGTTCTGACCCGACGAGTTCTGACCCGACGAGTTCTGACCCGACGAGTCCGATCACAAAAGTCACATTGAAAAAAAAAAAAACTTAAAAGACGAGTGTAACCACGGCAACAGATAAAACGCGTGAGAGCTGAGCGGCATCATGCCGTCTCTTCACTCGGGTTCAGAGTTCAAGGTCCTGGAGAACAACGTCAGTGAGTCCACCACACCAGCTGTGTGTGTGTGTGTGTGTGTGTGTGTGTGTGTGTGTGTGTGTGTGTGTGTGTGTGTGTGTGTGTGTGTGTGTGTGTGTGTGTGTGTGTGTGTGTCTCTTCGGTGGAGGTGTTGCGTCTCCGTCTGACGCGTCGTCGTCTTCACATTCGTTTCTCTGCAGAAGAGACGGAGCGTTAGGAATGTTCAGAGGATGAAAACTAAAAAGAGGATGATGGACAAAACTAAAAGAAATCCACATTCTGACCGGTGCATTTCATGACTTTTCCACGACTCTTCCAGGTTTTCCATGACCGTAACAGCCCTGTGTAAACTTGCCTTCGTGCAACTTTCCACCAATCAGATTCTAGCATTCGACCTCGTTCTCCTGACCTGTCAGGTTTGCACAATCGATCCGGCTGTCAATCATTCACCTGCAGCTCGTTGTTTACGGCTGTCGCCTCATGAGGTGTCAAACCAGCTCTGAGGGGCGTTCACTGACCCGTTTATGTGTCAGACGTCTCACCGTTAGAGTCCCTCCAGCTGTTAAACACACAGCTGATTACAGACGTGTGAACTAAACACGTTTACTTTGAGACAAGGAAACAGGAAGTAACGACTCTGACTCAGGTCAGTGAACGCATCGTCTTCAGAGTGAAAAGCTTCTTCATGCTCCACTCAAACACTCAAAACTCATAAAATAAATGACTGTAGCTCTTCCAAAAATACATTATCATCATGAACAAAACAAATATTATTCCTAATCCGGAAAGCAAAGTGCAGATTGCAGCGTTTTCCCGTCTCATGTTGTGAAACAGCAACGATTCAGACTTTCAACCTCAACCAACCAATAACTGAAAAAGGTCATGTGAAAACAAAAATGAAAGCTGAATTTTTACACCAATTAAATTGTGTATATATATATATATATATATATATATATATATATATATATATATATATATATATATATATTCCTGAGCGCACATACCTTAATTATTTCCGATACATTTCTCCTTTTTTTCCTGGTGATTACCGTTTACCCGCTCTTCATCCGAGACCTAAAACACAAACACATTGTCCTATTATTAATATTAATATTATTATTATAGGACGTTTCTGCTGGTCAGCAGCAATACGTTGTATTTTAGATTATTAAATGCAGAGGCATTAGAATTCATGCAAGGAGTGATGTCATGCTCTTAATGTGAAGGCGGCGTGTGATTGGTTACTTCAGTGTTTATAAACAGAATCACACGTTTAAATGGACCAATCATCATGCAGCAAAAGAAATTAGATAGAAAAATATGGAACAGAAAGTAGCTTAAGCCAACGGAGACTTCATAAGATAAGAAAAGACGACACTTTCTCGGGAGTTTTGCAAAAATAAAAAGACTTGAAACAAAATGATTTTTTTTTTTTTATAAAAAACTCAAAAATCAACTGTAATCACGCTGATAACTGCAGTTACGTAAATCAACTGATCAACGTTTGGAAAAGTAATTTGATGATTGCGGTCGGATTGTTGGGAGCCGACAGCGTTACCAAGGCGGGGTTGTCTTGTCCCGAGCTCAGCGTCACGTTAGAGCGAGACCTCTGCAAACAAAGCATCAACAACACTTTTTATCAATGCCCTTTCAGAAGGCTAGTTAGCTTAGCACAAAGACTGGAAACGGAGGGAAACAGCTAGCCTGGCTCCGTCCAAACGAAGGGAACAAAATCCATCTCCCAACACGTCTAAACATCGGCGATTATCCCGCTCTGTGCTGTGGGTTGAATGCTAAGCTAACATGCTAATGAGAGGTTAGTGGGAGAACCATGCGGTCGGAACCCCGCGAGCTTCACCTTCACGCGGTGGTGCACCAGGGCGGCGATGAGGATGGTGAGCACGCCGAGGGAGATGAAGCCGTACTGCATGGCCTCCATCACCTGCGGCAGCACCACCAGGTTGGTGTGGAAGGTGGAGAGGATCGGACCGTCGATGTAGCCGCGCTGCAGGAGGGAGGGGACACTTTTAAACACCTCAGAGCCTCAGAATACAGACCGCTGACGTTTCAGTGCTTTTTATGAGACATACAGGAAATGTTTGTAATTTAAGGACATTACCAGGTGAGAGCAGCTTTAAAACATATTTAAATACATTTATTTGACACCTTTAATACTTTACTTTAGGCTTAAGAATTATTTTCCAGCTGCAGTGATGCTTACTCATTAATATATATACATATATATATATATATATATATATATATATATATATATATATATATGTATATTAGTGCTGTCATATTAGCGCGTTATTAACGGCGTTAACGCAAACCAATTTTAACGCCGTCAATTTTATTAACGACGTTAACGCATTTTAATTTTTAAATTTTTTTTTTCGCGAGCACCACGCCGGATGTAGCTCAACCGGAAGCAAAACAATAGGCACGCCGTTTGGGCTTAGAAGCTAGGCTAACGTTACGGTTTAAATGAATGAATGGTGAGCGCGATACAGCAAAATGAATGATATTCAGTGAACTGAACAGGTGCGCGTGCCAGAAGGGAGAAGAGTGAACACATTGAACACAGCAGGAGAGAACGCAACGTTAGCCAGCTAGCTAAAGCTCCGGTGGAACATTATTAGCTAACGCTACCGTTTTTGAGGAGGTAGATTTTGAGGAGAGGGGACTGACGAGGCAGAAGGTAAAGTGGTCCACCGTTCTATCAATAAGCAGACCTGCCAACCTGTACGCAATCTGTGTAGCGGATACGCATTTTGACGTCAAAGTACGCTGGTAAAAAAAACAGACAACTTACTTCCTCAAACCAGATCATCGGCATCACCACCTCAGCAATCTTTCCAGTTTCCCTGTGAGGAAATGAAGGAAACATGAATTAAACCTCAGAGCCGTGAGGAGAGCAGGAAGTGATGCGTTCAGGTGCTCGGGGAAGTGATGATGAACGGACGCGTGATGCATTCAGGTGCTCGGGGAAGTGATGATGAACGGACGCGTGATGCATTCAGGTGCTCGGGGAAGTGATGATGAACGGACGCGTGATGCGTTCAGGTGCTCGGGGAAGTGAGTTCTTACGTGATGGCCGACACTCTCTTCATGTAGAGGTTGAGCTGCAGGCGGATGGACACGTTCAGGGGGACGCCGGTCAGCTGCAACGACATGGGTTCAAGTCTCAATGACACAGGTTCAAGTCTCATAATGACACAGGTTCAAGTCTCACAGCAACACAGGTTCAAGTCTCATAATGACACAGGTTCAAGTCTCACAGCAACACAGGTTCAAGTCTCACAACCACACAGGTTCAAGTCTCTCAACCACACAGGTTCAAGTCTCTCAACCACACAGGTTCAAGTCTCACATCAACACAGGTTCAAGTCTCATAATGACACAGGTTCAAGTCTCACATCAACACAGGTTCAAGTCTCATAATGACACAGGTTCAAGTCTCACAACAACAAAGGTTCAAGTCTCACAACAACACAGGTTCAAGTCTCTCAACAACACAGGTTCAAGTCTCTCAACAACACAGGTTCAAGTCTCTCAACCACACAGGTTCAAGTCTCTCAACCACACAGGTTCAAGTCTCTCAACCACACAGGTTCAAGTCTCACATCAACACAGGTTCAAGTCTCATAATGACACAGGTTCAAGTCTCTCAACCACACAGGTTCAAGTCTCTCAACAACACAGGTTCAAGTCTCTCAACCACACAGGTTCAAGTCTCATAATGACACAGGTTCAAGTCTCACAACAACACAGGTTCAAGTCTCACAACAACACAGGTTCAAGTCTCACAACAACACAGGTTCAAGTCTCACAACCACACAGGTTCAAGTCTCTCAACCACACAGGTTCAAGTCTCTCAACCACACAGGTTCAAGTCTCTCAACCACACAGGTTCAAGTCTCTCAACCACACAGGTTCAAGTCTCTCAACCACACAGGTTCAAGTCTCACATCAACACAGGTTCAAGTCTCACAGCAACACAGGTGCAAGTCCCTCAACCACACAGGTTCAAGTCTCATAATGACACAGGTTCAAGTATCATAATGACACAGGTTCAAGTCTCTCAACCACACAGGTGCAAGTCTCTCAACCACACAGGTTCAAGTCTCATAATGACACAGGTTCAAGTCTCATAATGACACAGGTTCAAGTCTCACAGCCACATAGGTTCAAGTCTCACAGCCACATAGGTTCAAGTCTCACAGCCACATAGGTTCAAGTCTCAGTGGGCCGCGAGGGAAGATGTAAAGGTTCCCATGTACCAAACAGTCAACAAAAGCAGGAAATGCTGGAGTGAGAATGATCCTGTTGGGGAATCATCTTGTGAATCAGATTTAATATCAAATACTTCTGGCACACGAGAGACGCGACAATAAAACACGACATTGTTGAACTCTTTTGTCTTTGAGTTTTAACTGCAGACGGCCCGCTCCATAAAAATACCGTCCATTTCCTCCATGTTGTTATTAATAACTGAGGCTCTGAATGCGTTGTGAACAAACCTCTTTAAAGAGACGTTTAGAAGACGGGTGAATATGGTGAAAACATGAACTCATAGATATCACCATGAAACTTCACCACTTCATTACTCACATGTTTTGTAGTTTTATGAAAGGTTAAGTTTAAATATGCAAATGAGCATGATCTAATAAAAATGTGCTAATTTTCATACATTTCAGGAACATAAATGTGAACATAGTTTCATTTTGTTTGATTTTAGAGTCAAAAGGTTTTTACAGATGGTATTTTATAGTTTATGGAGTGAAACAGAACATGGACAAACCTCTGTAATAACCTTCAGAATATAGAGAGGGAGAAGATTATTTTAATCTGCAACAGAAACTAGAGACGAAAAAATGAAACTACATTTTAGACGAACCAATACAGTTTGTCCAAAGCAACTGCAACATGACAATAAATTAAATTAAATAAATAAATAAATTCCAGCTCAGTCACAAAGTTTGGGCACAAAAACTGTGATTTCATGTTTAGTGTTAAAATATAACGACTGAAGCAAACAAACCAGCTGAACTGCTTAAACCTGCAGGAAATGAAAGGTCCTCAAGGCCCGGACACTGCAGCTTCTCCACAATAACAACAACAACAACAATAATAATAATAATAAGCTGTCGCATAGCTTGGTGAGGAGTGCATGGGACTAAAACCCAATAAAAAGCAGGAACCTGTTTCCTCACGAGAGCTGGAAACCTTTCGGGCCTTCAGGGCTTCGTTCCCACCTGACGGAGCTCAATGACTTCCTGTCTTGTTCTTCTTTGTCATGTCAGCGATGTGTGAAGAAAAGACCGGAACCAATAACACACCGACCCGCTCAGAGCTTTGGTTTTATGTCAGGAAGAAGAGGAAGTCTCCTTCTCACTGGACAAGAAACCCGTCAACATCTGGCTTTGACGATCAGCAGCGACGAAACACGACATCAAGGGGCCGACTCCTCTGGTTGTATAGAAGTATATGCTTCATGTGTTAAAGCTGCATTCTCTCTCCTGACCACCAGGGGGCGACTCCTCTGGTTGTATAGAAGTCTATGCTTCATGTGTTAAAGCTGCATTCTCTCTCCTGACCACCAGGGGGTGACTCCTCTGGTTGTATAGAAGTCTATGCTTCATGTGTTAAAGCTGTATTCTCTCTCCTGACCACCAGGGGCCGACTCCTCTGGTTGTATAGAAGTATATGCTTCATGTGTTAAAGCTGCATTCTCTCTCCTGACCACCAGGGGGCGACTCCTCTGGTTGTATAGAAGTCTATGCTTCATGTGTTAAAGCTGCATTCTCTCTCCTGACCACCAGGGGGTGACTCCTCTGGTTGTATAGAAGTATATGCTTCATGTGTTAAAGCTGCATTGTCTCTCCTGACCACCAGGGGGTGACTCCTCTGGTTGTATAGAAGTCTATGCTTCATGTGTTAAAGCTGCATTCTCTCTCCTGACCACCAGGGGGCGACTCCTGTGGTTGTATAGAAGTCTATGCTTCATGTGTTAAAGCTGCATTCTCTCTCCTGACCACCAGGGGGCGACTCCTCTGGTTGTATAGAAGTCTATGCTTCATGTGTTAAAGCTGCATTCTCTCTCCTGACCACCAGGGGGTGACTCCTCTGGTTGTATAGAAGTCTAGGCTTAATGTGTTAAAGCTGCATTCTCTTCTTTTATACATCTGTGATGTTCAGCGTGTTTCGTTCTGGTTGAATTCAGCTCAGGTTATAAATATGTCAATGATTGAGAGTTTATGAAGCTGATATCGATAACTGATATCACACGCCTCTTGATTCCTGCTCCGTTCTTCTTGGAGCCGTCCTATAAGAGCTGTAATGCTTTTATTGGCGCCGTAGAGAGATACCTGAACGAGCCACGATTCACTAACAGCTGCAATCACGGAGAAATAGCCCAATTTCCAATTAGCTTATCGTGAAGCAGGTCTCAGAAGAGCTCTGCCGGTTACACAAGAGAGTCGTTAACTCATGACGAGCTGAGGCTCGTTATGCTGCGGCAATAAAAATCATCCGTCATCAAGTTCATTGGGATACTTCTCAGGGACCTTTTACTCTGAAGAAAAGCAAACATTAACTTCACCTACATTATCAGCCAACCAACCATATATATATATATATATATATATATATATATATATATATATATATATATACATATATAAATAAATATTTATATATATTTAAAAATTTAAAAAAGCCACGCTGGACATCTGGAGGGCCGAAAGCCGAGCTGATGCTAACGGTGATGCTAACGGTGATGCTAACGGTAATGCTAAAGGTAATGCTAACGGTAAAAACACAGAATGAAGCAGTTTTAAGTTCCGATGACTTCTGATGAGTTAAAAAAAAAAAACATTAAAAATAATAATAATAATAATAATAATAATAATAATAATAATAATAATAATAATAATAATAATGTGGTTTAAAACTGGATTAAAAAAAGTCGGTTTATTCACAGCGCTCATACGACGCCACCGACAGGCGACCGAATGAAACGCACCTCGATTCAAATTACGTTCTTTTCTTCTAGTTTGAAACTTGTTGGAAACATTCAAGATGATATAAAATACATAACTAAATATATGAAACACATAAATCAGACGCAACCCTTCAGCGCTTCTTCTCTTGGTGTTCAGCAGGAGGTGGTGACACACACACTGCAGCTCAGGTCACATGACTCCTGTCCTTAAACTGCAATCAGGAGCAGTGTTCTTCCTGAGATCTCTATCAAAACAAGGCTTTCATCTTCCTGTAAAAACCTGTTTATGACTCGTCTTCTCCATAAATCTGACTTCTTTATGGCTTCAGTTATCATAATTGGTTTTGCAACTCATTCTGGGAAAAACAATATCATAGAAATGTAAGTAAATATTGAAAAGCCTCTATAAGATTCTGCATTATTTGGGGGGATGCCAACACGTTTCTTTGTGTAAGAATAAATCCATGAAGATCCATGAAGATCCATGAAGATCCATGAAGATCCATGAAGATCCATGAAGATCCATGACTACGTGACACAAACAGTGGAGTTTGACTTCAGAATCAACTGAAGATTTCTGAGTGGATTTTATTGATCGAGAAAAACTGCAATCTGTTTCATAACATTGATGTGAGACAGGAAGGCTGTGTGTGTGTGTGTGTGTGTGTGTGTGTGTGTGTGTGTGTGTGTGTGTGTGTGTGTGTGTGTGTGTGTGTGTGTGTGTGCTCACTGGGTGGATGTCGATGAAGAGCCCGTGCTCTTCCTCCGTGGGCTTCAGGCCGTTCACGTAGTCCAGCAGAACCGGGTCGGCGTTGAAGAAGTGAGGATGAGAGATGAAGACCGGAGAGTCTGAACAGGAAGGACATTTTATTATTCATCATTCTAGGAAAGGTTCTTCCTCTGTGGAAACAGAACCATCAGGACCAGAAGGAGAACTAGAACACGTCTTTAGTGCAGAGCTACAATGTAAACAACAAGAAACTGTTTAATCCATACAAGTGTTAACAAATGTTACCAATTTTAGAATTACAAAACGTTTTATATATTAAACTATCAGCATGTTTCCTCCTCTCCTCTCCTCCTCTCCTCCCCTCCTCTCCTCTCCTCCTCCTCCTCCTCCTCCCCTCCCCTCTTCCTTAGTTCAGTCAAAGTGTCTCTGACTTGTCTGGTGAAAGTAAACGGTTTATTTGAGGAGATATTTCAAAAGGAGAATAAAATACTTTTAATAAAATATTTGCGTTGCTTTCTGACAACGGTAGCGGTGATACACACGATGTGTTCAAGGACCGCTGGAAAGGCAAAACTCTGGCTGATAAAGCTGCAGCTCAGCCGCTAACCTCCGGCCGCCTGACGAGCCAACAGGAAGTGACTCACTGGACAGGAAGTGACTCACTGGACAGGAAGTGACTCACTGTGCCGGCAGCTGCTGACGTTCAGCAGACCCGACTGCCTGCAGGGGCAGAAGCCCTCGTTGGGCGCGTAGTCGGAGCCGTTGGCGAACATCGTCTTAGGAGCGACGAAGCGGTACAGAGGGATGCCCTTCATCTCCCCGTCCCGCTGGTAGACCAGCTCCAGAGACCTGGAAGCACGGGAGACACGGGTCAGGGAGGAGGAGGAGGAGGAGGAGGAGGAGGAGGAGGAGGAGGAGGAGGAGGAGGAGGAGGAGGAGGAAGAAGAGGAGGAGGAGGAAGAGGAGGAGGAGGAGGAGGAGGAGCAGCTCACCTGCAGGCGTCCGGGCTGTAGAACGGCAGCGTGGTCTCTCTGGTCATGAAGGGAGGCCACATCTGGCCGGCGGTGCCGTTGATCATGTTGCACTGAGGAGAGTTCCAGTTGCTGAGCTGCAACAGAGACGACTGTCAGTCAGACACCTGAACGCAGCACCGTGAACCTGCAGGCGCCTGAACGCAGCACGGTGAACCTGCAGGCGCCTGAACGCAGCACGCTGAACGCAGCAGACGCCTGAACGCAGCACGGTGAACCTGCAGGCGCCTGAACGCAGCACGGTGAACCTGCAGGCGCCTGAACGCAGCACAGCGCCTCACCTTGGTCAGGCCGTTCCAGGACTCCACCATGTGGACCTTCCGGATGTCGTCCTGCCCGGTGTGGATGGTGAAGAGGCCGGTGTTGGAGTTGTTGAACTGAAACAGAACACAGGAAACACGTTTCATGCAGAGCTTAACCAAAAAATAACCAAAATATATTCAATCAACAATCAGAGAAAAGAGAAAAACTGATAATTCTCCGCTCACAGACAAAAACATTCAATTAATAATACTTTAAAGAAAATAAAAACCCATCTTTTCAATGTGTTTTATATAGAGTTTTGTCATTTTTATATTATTGATTATTATCACATCTGATACAGTATCTTATGCTGTGGTTTTAGTATTTATACGCATCTTATTTTGCTTTTATCATAATCAATCAATCAAGTTTGATTTATTTACTTTATTTGGTTCGTCTCTTCATCTTCTCTCTATTTCCGTTCCTCAATAACTTGGAACGCTTTTGATTTGTTTTAAAGGCGCCACGTTAATAAAACTGGATTGATTTATTGATTTATAATCTTCACTTTCAACTGGATGTTGTAACGTCAGTCCAATACAATATAATAAAAAGTAGTTCCTTCTCCTCCGTATGATATTTATGAAGGAAAAAAATGAAAATACGTCTGCCGGCTGGTTGTTTGGGGTCCTTTAGCCAAACTAAAGACGTAACACGATTAATTAGCAATCTTCCCGATAAAGTAATACAATAATTTCGTCTGTGGAGAATCAGGTTAGATTTTTCTGCAGTTAAACCGTCACGGGGAAATAAACGCTGCAGCAAAACGTCGTCACAACGTTCATCAACTTTGTTTTTGGAGAAGATTTTAG
Organism: Myoxocephalus aenaeus; assembly: GCA_038501785.1. Lineage (NCBI taxonomy): Eukaryota > Metazoa > Chordata > Actinopteri > Perciformes > Cottidae > Myoxocephalus > Myoxocephalus aenaeus. The sequence goes on along the minus strand of JBAMJR010000238.1, from coordinate 156,105 downwards.
ATTTGAAAAACAAAATTCCGCCGTGAGAAAAGAACTTCTTCCTTTGAACTTCCTTCACATGTTTTCCTCTCGGCCATAAACCGTATTTCACTCACGTCGGCGAAGAGGCCGAACTTCCCCGTGGACGGCAGCATGCCCGGCAGGTACCGGTTGAGGAAGTCCACCAGGCCGCTGTCGTAGCCCCACATGAGCTCGCCCACCGTCTTGGTGAGGAACGGGCCCTCCTTGAAGGTCTTGAAGGTGGCGCTGATCATCAAACGCACCGCGAAGGGCAGGTTCTCCATCATGACCGCTGCTCCCTGAACACAACACGCAGAGTGAACACGGAAAACTACGAGAACAAAACATATCATCTGAAGTGTGGAAGAGCGACACGAGAGGAGCGCAGAAGAAAGACTTGAGATGTTAGTTAACGATATATTAACAACGCAGAAAACACATCAATGACATCAATTAAATCATCTGCAATAAAACATTTACTAAATATCAAAAGACAAATCCAGAGAAAATGATCATTTGAGGTGCATTTAAAAAACAAAAATGATTTTATATAATAAATGATGTTAGGTTAAACGTGATTGATGAGCTATTCTGGGTTAAAACATTTAATTATAATTTATTAAAATCTAAGATTCCTTTTGTAAAGAAAAAGAAGACATTTTAACTTTAATGAATGAACCGCTGCTCTAGAGAACGTGTGAGGATGAGGATGATGAGGATGATGAGGATGATGAGGATGCATCAGAAGCGAAGGCTTACCAGCACCAGCATGTTGGGAATGGTCACGACTTCGGACTCGTTCCCTGAAGACATGGACGGCTCAAAGAAGTACTGCCGGTACTCCAGGTAGGAAACCGTCCCGTTGGAGTGGAACGTCACGTTCTCCTTCTGGATGCGCTTCCTGGAACAAGAGCAGAGAAAATAGTGATATTAATATTAGTATTAGTCTTCCTCAGTTTTAGTTTCAGAAGAGCAGACAATTTTACAAAATAAAACAATTTAACATCTAAAATGTAAAAAAATTAAATTGTTAAATTAATAAAAACACAACTGTAAAACAAAGTATGAAACATTTCTCACAGAGTTTCTGTGACCTTGTCTCCTACTTCCTCGTTCCCTAGAGGAGCGTTTCAGAAAGTTATGTGTTTTACAGAATCTGTTTCCTGCTAAATGTATAAAATAATGTTGATGAATTGTCACCATTTAAACTTCCTCTTGGTTTATTTCTCTGGAGCAGCGTTCATCACATTTCCATATCGAAGCCTTTCCTCAAGAAACACGACTTATTTTATTTCTATTTAACTTCATTCAGGATATTAATGTTGAGATTTAGAATAAAATCTGAAGCTCATACAACATCATCTATTAAAACAGGGGTGTCCAAACTGCGGCCCGCGGGCCCTTTTTTATTTTCTGTTCGTGGCCCTCGGTGAAAAAAGTTTGGACACCCCTGTATTAAAAAGTTCCATTGATGGTGTGGATTATTGATGGTGTGGATTATTGATGGTGTGGATTATTGATCGTGTGGATTATTGATCGTGTGGATTATTGATGGTGTCGCTCCTGAAACTAAAGCTCCTTCGGTTCAGAGTACACGTTGTACACGTTGTACACGTTGTACACGTTGTACACGTTGTACACAGAATGCTGTTATGATCATGAAGTAAGAGGATAAGCGGACGAAGGAAGAACAGATTAGATTAAAGGACCAAAACTATTTCACAGAATGAGGTAAAAGTACAATTATTAACTGGAAACTTTTCAGCTTTCAGCAAAACGAGTTTTTAAATCAATTATTCATAATCAGCAGTTCCTGCTTAAACATCAGAAAAGCATTTTTATTATTACTAAACAAAAGTTTTTTTTAAAGCTGCTTGTGTTGAGACAATTAACATTTGAGGAAACGTTCAAGAAAAGTGCCTTTAACTGGTTAGGGTTAGGGTTAGGGCTAACCCTAACCCTAACCCTAACCAAGAATAATTTATCAAGAATAAATCATGGTGTAAATCATGGTGTAAATCATGAATAAATCATGGTATAAATCATGGTATAAATCATGAATAAATCATGGTATAAATCATGGTATAAATCATGGTATAAATCATGAATAAATCATGGTGTAAATCATGGTGTAAATCATGAATAAATCATGGTGTAAATCATGGTGTAAATCATGGTGTAAATCATGGTGTAAATCATGGTATAAATCATGAATAAATCATGGTGTAAATCATGGTGTAAATCATGGTGTAAATCATGGTGTAAATCATGAATAAATCATGGTATAAATCATGGTATAAATCATGGTATAAATCATGGTATAAAACATGTTATAAATCATGGTATAAATCATGGTATAAAACATGTTATAAATCATGGTATAAATCATGGTATAAATCATGTTATAAATCATGGTATAAATCATGGTATAAATCATGAATAAATCATGGTGTAAATCATGGTGTAAATCATGAATAAATCATGAATAAATCATGGTGTAAATCATGGTATAAATCATGTTAGGTATCAAATTAAACATAAAGATCAGGGCTACAATAATATATACATGTACAACCTCTAAACACAACTCAAACAATACATAGGATTAGGATTAGGGTTATTAGGGGTTAATATATTATTAAGATGAAATGCCTCTGCTCATTGAAAGTCTTCTCACTGGTGAAACTCAACTCTGAGATTTAACTTTCTCAAAAGGTCTTCCTGTGAAACCCGATCAGGTGAACATGCCGACACGACGTTACAAAACCAGATTAGATAAAACGAGTTTACTGAACACTAAATGTGAGGCGCTGATTAGACCTCTGAACTCTGACACCATTATTCAATATGTCTGAGGCCATGGTCTCTCCTCCTCCTCCTCCTCCTCCTCCTCCTCCTCCTCCTCCAGTTTATTCTGACTCAATCGCACCACACGTGGATTCATCCGCCGCTGAAAATAGTCCCAACAAAAGCACCGCTTCCTCTTGTTTGAGTAACTATTGCAAACATTTTGATGTAAATAAGGGATATTAAAGGGATGATTAATGCATTGTTATCTACTTAAGTATTTTTAAGAGATTATTTACACACATAAAAACCCTTTAAATTGACCCAATAACATGAAGTCGTGGAGCCGTGAGGCCCCTGAACCCCCCGAGGTTGTGCACATGGCATCATTACGCAACGCTGTGTAACTGGAGAGGCTCCATCGTGTCGACCTGACCCCTCTATTGTACATTGGGCACATCGTGTTCTCACCACACATAAAGACCATCTGGGCTTCGGCTCAGACTCCTATGGAAAGTCTGGGTTTTATGGGATGCCGTAAAAATAAAAAGAACATTTGCATCCTATAGGTTATCCAGGAGAATTTGTAAAAGAAAAGCAGCGAGAGACGAGGAGAAGAACACGACTATGATGATGTTAAAGAGGAGAAGAACACGTCTATGATGATGTTAAAGAGGAGAAGAACACGTCTATGATGATGTTAAAGAGAAGAAGAACACGTCTATGATGATGTTAAAGAGGAGAGAGAAGAACACGTCTATGATGATGTTAAAGAGGAGAAGAACACGTCTATGATGATGTTAAAGAGGAGAGAGAAGAACACGTCTATGATGATGTTAAAGAGGAGAAGAACACGTCTATGATGATGTTAAAGAGGAGAAGAACACGTCTATGATGATGTTAAAGAGGAGAGAGAAGAACACGTCTATGATGATGTTAAAGAGAAGAAGAACACGTCTATGATGATGTTAAAGAGGAGAGAGAAGAACACGTCTATGATGATGTTAAAGAGGAGAAGAACACGTCTATGATGATGTTAAAGAGAAGAAGAACACGTCTATGATGATGTTAAAGAGGAGAGAGAAGAACACGTCTATGATGATGTTAAAGAGAAGAAGAACACGTCTATGATGATGTTAAAGAGGAGAACACGTCTATGATGATGTTAAAGAGGAGAGAGAAGAACACGTCTATGATGATGTTAAAGAGGAGAAGAACACGTCTATGATGATGTTAAAGAGAGAGAACACGTCTATGATGATGTTAAAGAGAGAGAACACGTCTATGATGATGTTAAAGAGAGAGAACACGTCTATGATGATGTTAAAGAGAAGAAGAACACGTCTATGATGATGTTAAAGAGGAGAAGAACACGTCTATGATGATGTTAAAGAGAGAGAACACGTCTATGATGATGTTAAAGAGAGAGAACACGTCTATGATGATGTTAAAGAGGAGAAGAACACGTCTATGATGATGTTAAAGAGGAGAACACGTCTATGATGATGTTAAAGAGAAGAAGAACACGTCTATGATGATGTTAAAGAGAAGGAGAACACGTCTATGATGATGTTAAAGAGGAGAAGAACACGTCTATGATGATGTTAAAGAGGAGAAGAACACGTCTATGATGATGTTAAAGAGGAGAAGAACACGTCTATGATGATGTTAAAGAGGAGAGAGAAGAACACGTCTACAGATTAATATTTAGGGCTCACCTGTAGACGAAGGGTCCCCTCTGCTCCACCATGGGCTTCTCTCCCTTCAGGACCTCCTGTGGGTTCAGGACGTTGAAGAAGTAGACGGACATGTAGAAGGGAACCGGGACGTCCTTCCACATGGTGTAAGACATCTCGTTCTTCGGGTCGATCACCGTGTTCTGGAAGACATGGACGGTGTGGAATTTATTCTCTAAGTCAACGAGTTTCCTCTTTAAATGAACAAAGACAACTAAAGATATTCAGTTTATTATTAAAAAAATATAAAATCTTCACATTTAAGAAGCGAGAACCCAAAAAATAAAAAGAATCACCATGAAGAGACGTAAATACACAAGAAACAGATTCATTCTGTTCATCTCTTCATGGTTTTAATGCATTAGTTCACCGTCGCATCTGATTTGATTTCATCTTCCAAAGGGCAGATATTAAAAGTAGAGGAAGATCATGAGACTTATTCTCAGTTCTTATGGTTTCATGTCTGACGCCCGAAGAGACGAAGTCTTCAAACGTCCTTCTGTTTCACCAACCGTCAAAAACCCACTGAGAAAAATCTAATCTTCACACGGAAACGGATTTCACTCAGTACAAGAGTCTCTTATCTTAGTAAAGAGTCTCTTATCTTAGTAAAGAGTCTCTTATCTTAGTAAAGAGTCTCTTATCTTAGTAACGTGTCTTTTCACGTCGATGAACAATGTCAGATATTTGGGATAGTTGTCTATCAGGGTTCATACACATTCTGACCAATGCATCCCATGACTTTTAACCAAAATTCCACGACTTTTAACAAAATATCCATGACTTTTCCATGATTTCCACGACTTTAACCCATATTTCCATGACTTTTAACAAAATTTCCATGACTTTAAACCAAATTTCCATGACTTTTAACAAAATTTCCATGACTTTTAACAAAATTTCCATGACTTTTCCATGACTTTAAACCAAATGTCCATTACAAACATTTAGTGAAATCTGGGTGTAAACAGTAAAAAGTGAGTAAATGTAGTATTTAAACTAACAATGAGAATACAAAGCATACAGTAAACCTTAAATGACTCAAATGAATGAGACAATAGTTTGATTAAAAGAATAAACATTTATATAGATGCCTGTATGTATGCCTGCTTATATTCTGAGTCTTTCTTTTAAAAGCATATTCATTATTTCAAACTCAGCGTAAATGAAGACATGAACACATGAATATAACACATTTACATGACTTTTACTAGACTTTGGGGATTCTATATTTTTCAAGGACTTTTCCAGGCCTGGAAATAATCATTTTAAAACTCCATGACTGTTCCAGGTTTTCCATGACCGTAAGAACCCTGCTGGTTCATTTGGTTGGCGTGAGTCGGGTGTTCGATACCGTCGCCTCGGCTGCTTTGCCCCAACAGTAAACATGTAAACATGTAATTTCCCTCGACTCGTTGCGTGACTCAACTTTATTATGAAACCCGATAACATAAAGGAGGAGACAGCTCGCCTTCAAAATAAAAGCTGTGTGTTTTCGCTCCAGCGACCAATTGAAGGAGAGGAAAGTTAAATAAATAAAAATAAAACAGACTAAATAATTAACATAATAAATGATGAATGTGTTGAGTCCGACTGCAGGAACTTCATATGAAAGGAAAGAAATGTGTTCATTATACATGTCGTGGACTTTATTATATTGTTATAAACAGATGCTTCAATGAGACAATCTGTATTACAGTGCTTTATTATAAGACGTTTTAAATCGGCTTTATTTGAAAGAAATGGTCGTTTCCTACCTGCTGATTTCAGCTTCTTCTCATCTGAACACTTTATTTGTGATGTGAATTTATTCAGGATCAGTTGTGAGAAAGTGACAGAAATATGACTTTACACACACACACATATATATATATATATATATATATATATATATATATATATATATACTTATTTAGGGTAGTTGTATAGCTTTTTCCTTGAAGCCCTTGACCTCCTTGTGTATTGGATCAGTGTGTGTGATGAAAGTTGTGTCATAAGTTAATTGTTACCTGTAACCTGCATTCCAGGTGTTGGGGCAGAGCGTACCAGTCTACCAGGGTATCGAACACCCGACTCACATGAGACATTTGCATTTTCATGAACAATTTAAATGAGGCAATTACCCTAAATATCTGACATTGATCGTCACAGGACGTGAACAACGCAACTAAAGATCGAACTCATGCACCTTTACACAGTGTTTACAGACCAATAATCGATATTAAAGTAATAATATTATTTGTGCATGTCCATGCACTCATTGTGTTATTACTGTAATCGATATTAAAGTAATAACAATGCCTCCAGGTCTCCAGGTCTTGCTTCATATCCTCAGCCACCAGACTCCATGCACTTTATCGCTTATTGGCCGTTTATCCGCGTGCACGCGCCTCTTTATCGGTCATGTATCGATCACCGTGTTGCTCACGTGACCGTCTGGACCCCTGGAGCCGTCCGGCTGCGGTTCCCGGACTAAAGGAACACGTATGACACATGTATGCCCGCGTCCGCGCGTCATGCCCGCGCGCCGCTTACCTTCACCACCTGGTCGTCGATGATTATCGGACCCACAAAAGTAAGAACCGTCCCGAAGAACACGAGCAGGACCCCGGCCACCATGAAGCCCACGGCCACGCCGGCTCTGTTCACTGCCATGGCTCAAGCTGCTTAAGGTGTCTGTGTTGTTTACGTCCAGAAGGCGAGCCGCTGGCCGGCAGCTGGAGCTCCTAACGCCGCTAAAGACCCGACGCCGTCCCGGTGCTTAAGTGACAGGTTCAAGTCCAGCGGCGTCTTATAATAAAGCACTGTAATACAGATAGGTGACCGGCTCTGTTGTGGCTGTATTTATACTCTGCTAGACACGCCCCCACCACGCCGAGGATTCTGGGAAATGAGGTCCCTGCTCCTTCAGCGTTTTAACCTTTTATAGAACAGAACTAATGTAAAAGTATCAATGCAATCATGTACAAATACTTTAAAATCACACTAAAATGTATATATATATATATATATATTTATATGTATTTATATATTTATATTCATAATTTGTACATATTTATATTCATAATTTGTATATATTTATATATATACGTATTTATATATTTATATTCATAATTTTTATATATTTATATATATGTATTTATATATTTATATATATGTATTTATATATTTATATTCATAATTGTTATATATTTATATATACGTATATATAGAAAAAAGTTCAACAGACTTCAAACAAAACCAGCAAGTTGTATGAATTAAATAACTTTTAACAACATTTGTTTTTATCTTAAGTGCTTAAATGATCTAGTGTAAAATGTGTAAAATGTGTAAAATGTGTAAAATGTCCCTGGAGCAGCAGGAACGGTTCAGGGTGACGAACATGAACAAAGGTTACAGAGATAGATTCTGTAGGGCTCCCAACATAAGGTCCGGGACCCTCCAAAGGGTCACCAGATACATCTGAGGGGTCAGGAGATCATTAACGGGGGAGGAGGAGGAGAAGAAGAAGAAGAAGAAGAAGAAGAAGAAGAAGAAGAAGAAGAAGAAGAAGAAGAAGAAGAAGAAGAAGAAGAAGAAGAAGAAGAAGAAGAAGAAGAAGAAGAAGAAGAAGAAGAAGAAGAAGAAAGTGCAGTATTTTATAACCTATAATGTAAAGTCTTCATCTGAAAGTTATAATATAAATATAAAATAACATAAAAAGAAAATACTTAAGTACAAGTAAAAGTTCCTCTAAACTTCTTCCAGCGCTGATGAAAACACACATTTATTTTTGACACATAAAAATCTTGAAAAAAGTATTTTTACTTGTAAATTATGACAGTTATTGTAAAACCTACTCAGGATTAAGTGAAAGTCACAGTCGCCTGATTTAGTTTCACATCTTGAACTCCTCAAATCCTTCATTTATAGTTTCTTCTTCTTCTTCTTCCTTCTAATTGCAGTTTCTCCCTCCTTTTGACGGCATGTCGCTGCACGATGTCACCAAAGTGATGATTCATATTTTGACGTGTTAAAAAACAAACAGAACAAAGATGACGACAAACACAGTAAAGATATTAGAAATAAAGTCCTGATTTGACTAAAGAAGACTCTGCACACGTTTCTGCCTCTCGGCCTCCAGCTGCTCTCATGTGTGACACGGTGATGTGTTCGAGGTCATAAAGGAGCTCAGAGCGGCGGGGTCCGACTCTGAGGTCTCATGTGTGACACGGCGATGTGTTCGAGGTCATAAAGGAGCTCAGAGCGGCGGGGTCCGACTCTGAGGTCACGGTGCAGCAGGCAGCAGAGAATGATGCCGCTGCTGCAAACATGAGGATTCTATTCATGAGGTGAAATATTAGAATGATGAACATGCGACTGCTCAGTGAAGTCTATTTTAATTTTAAAACGTATTATTCTATATTTTTCTTTGCACGCAGAGAAAAAGGAAATCCTTCATGAATGAAATGCTGAAATGAAACAGGAACTTACTTTGATCACTTGATCTTTCATCACCGCCGATCCCACAAAGAGAAACACGATCCCTGAGAGCACCGTCACAGTGCCTGCCACCATACATCCAACGGCCACTTTGGCTTTATTGATGGCCATCATCAATAATAATAATAACAATAAGGGAATTTCAAGTTTCCTCTGCGGAGCCAAGGAGCGTGAGGCCTTCAGGGTCTGCGGGTGAACAGTGATGGATGCAGAGGAGCTGGGTGTGTTTATACTCTGCAGGCCACGCCCCCTTCCCCCAGGGAGCAGAGCATAAATACATCCTGTTTCCTAAATTCATGTAAATTCATGCAGTCACATTTTAGTCAGATGACTTAAATGTCAATTTGTCATATTTTAACCGCGAGGAAGTTTCACTCAGCGGCACAAAATGCTGCTGACGGCGACGACGGATATAAATACACAACAACGTGACGAGAGGTACAAGTCAAGAGTCAGAGCCTCAAACGCTCACAGAGTGGTCACACCTATCAGCCGGTGCAGGTTTAAAGGTGCAGTCTGCAGCTTTTAGGATGAACGGTCACCACTGTGCTGAGCCTCAGTGTTGAAACCAACATGGTTACTTAAAGGAACAGTGCAGCATTTGAGAGGCTTTTATATTTGAGTTGAATTCCTCAACAGAAATCTGGTTTCTGTGGCTGTCGACGGTAAAAAGCTCACAATGTTTGTTGTTTGCGTTCTTAGCGATCATCTTTGGGGGCGTGTCTTTGGAGGGAGGCCTGATTGGACGGCCTGTCAGCGTTGCCGACTTGGCGACTCTCTCGCGCTACGTTGAGTCTGGATCTCGTGCTGCTCGCTTCATTCACTGGATATATATTGTTTAAAAACCTGCATAATCTTGCTTGTTTCTCAATATTATACCAACCTACAGCTATCATAATAGGGAGGTTTCTTTTGTCGTAAATAAGATATCGTTGTATTTTTGTTACCTCAGAATGAGCCGTTTATACACAGGGTGGGTCCTCTTCCTGGAGGCCGCCATGTTTTCCTACGGTAGCCTAGAATGGACAAACCTAGAGAGGGATGTTTGTGTTTTCACGTTTGCATCTCATTGAGAGGTGGAGAGGTGTCAGTAATAATCCTGCGCACTGGCCCTTTAAGTAAAGGATGGACAACGTCCAAATTTTGAAAACAAATTGTGTTTTTGAATGATTACGATCAGGAACTCTGGACGACACAACTGCAAACCTCCCGGACATCTTGACTATTAGAGGGTTGAGTACCAAGATGCTTCTATTTTTACCTCCATCTTTGTATTTTATTTTGAAGGGTCAGAAGGCATTTCCACCTATTGTTCAGGCTACAATTATAATTCAACATTTTCATTAATCACTTTTAAGAATGATAACAACGCGGTTTCCACCATCAAGTGTTTTTTTCCTTCCAGAACATTGTAGATGACTCAAGTCTCTTCCAGCAGGTAAACAAACCAACAACAAACAAACTGGACTTCAGAATGATGACGCAACACAAACGCCTGTGATCAGATTTAACAAGTGAACAGTCTTATCAGGAATGACATCATTCAAACTAAACAAAGCACAAGACAACAGCTTTATTTGTTGTGTTTTTACTTTAATTGATTTTTGATACACACATTGACAATAATGTTAAAGCGCCTGTGCAATGCGATACAACCACAAATAAATCCCAAACATCTCAATGATAAATAACTTCACCCTTCAGGTCAAATACTAATGATAAAATGAGGATTTGTTTCCCACGACTTTCTGGATTTCTTGGAAGAGCTTTTCAATTTGTCAGGTTTTTTTTCAAATAGTAATTTCCAGAACATGTAATTTATCCACAGTGTGAGACGGCTGTGATTTCCAGCTCATTAGAGTTCCACATTTAGCCGTTAGATAACTTTATTTGTATAGCACCTTTCATGAGAGGATGCACTCGAACAAACACAAATAATAACATCATTTAATGAGATGTGTGAGAACAATAACTCTAAAATGTTAACAACAATAACTTTTTATGATAAAAAAAAAAAGATCCAGGAGCTATGAAACACATAACCCGCGTAAAAAACAGAGCAAATTGTGCTTTTCCTTTTTCTTCTTCTCCCGTCTGTACGGTAAAATACTAAAGTTACAGCTTAGCTTAGCATAAAGAGTGTAAAAAAGTGGAAACAGCTAGCATATGACCTTTATATGGATTAAACAAACCAGACATGACTGTCTTTGTGCTAAGCTAAGCTAACTGGTAGCTGGCTGTAGCTTTGTATTTAACAGGCAGATATTGAAGTTTGGTATCAATCTTCTCATCTAGCTCTCGGCAAGAACGCTAATAAGTTCATTTTCCAAAATGTGGAACTATCATTGACTAACTGCATGTAAACCAGGTTTTAGAAGACTTTTCTGTTAATGCGTCCTGTCATGTTTATTACAGTATTGTGTTTTATTTGTGACCAAAGCAGTGTATCAAGTAGGAAGGTATTAGTATTGTATTATTGAAATGAGGCGTTCAAGACGACGTGGGAATACAACGTTTCTTTGAACGACGTCCATCAGATGGGAACCGCGGAGCACAAAGAGGGGAAAGAACTCAGCAAACGATGCAGAGGAAGAGGAAGATGAAACCGAGACACCATTTCTGTTTCATGTTGAGAGGCGACAAGGACGTGGACGAGGCGTTCAGGGTCAGTGTTTCATTTCGGAGCGGTTCCCTTCTATAGGAGAAGGAAACAGGATCGGGATGTGTGTGCGGGTGGATTTCCCAAATGGTCAGGTCAGAACTGCTGACATCGGCATTAATTATTGTTGAAGTTAGGAACTCAAGGTCCTTCAGGTCTGCAGAGCCAAACACAATATTTATTCTTTTATTGTTTTGTTTGTCATCAAAGGGGAAAAGTCTCAAGAGGCATTCAGCCTTTTAGAGGCGTTTACCATTCAAACATGTTCAGCAACATTAAGGCCTACTAATATGAAGTATACAGTTAGTACTATTCTTATTTATTTGAGTATTTCCACTTTACTTCAACCAGCTGCAACATGCAGGTGATGAATGCATGAATGGATCAATAACTATAATACAATACTATAATACATTATTATTATTATTATTATTATTATTATTATTATTATTATTATTATTATTATTATGCATGAAGAGTACTTCTACTTTTTAAGTAACCTTTTGAATACAGTCTTGAAACAGAGTATTTGTATACACTGTGGTACTACTACTTTTTACATGTCTGCTACTTCACACTTCTAGTCCACTACATTTCAGGAAGAAATGTTGTACTTTTTACTTCAATACATGTATTTGATAACTTAAAACTTACTCATAAAACTATTATTATATTTTATATTTATATTCCTCGGCGAATACTGTTGTACTGATGTTATTATTACACAACCATCTTTTTTATGTTTTTACGTTTTTATGATTTTAACCTTTTATGACCTTTTATTATTATTTGAAAGAACTACCGTCTCACACTCGACATGTGAATTTAGGCAGATTTATGCGTGAGCGTCTATGATCTGATCGAGGATCTAGGAGATCTAGGATCTAGTATCTGATTGAGGATCAAGGATCTAGGAGATCTAGTATCTAGGAGATCCAGGACATCTAGGATCTCTCTGATCTATGACCTATGATCTTTATAATCTCTGATCTTTGAGATCTCTGATATATAAGATCTATCTGACCTCTGATCTCTGATCTATGAGATCTCTGATCTCTGATATATAAGCTATCTGACATCTCTGAGATCTCGGACCTCTGATCTCTGACGTAACAGCCACTTGCAGCCAGACCCCTTCAGTATATCCTGCCGTCTGGATCTGTTAGATCTGTTGGAGCTGTTGGATCTGTTGGGTCTGTTGGATCTGTTGGGTCTGTTGGATCTGTTGGGTCTGTTGGGTCTGTTGGATCTGTTGGGTCTGTTATATCTGTTGGATCTGTTGGGTCTGTTGGATCTGTTGGGTCTGATGGATCTGTTGGTTCTGTTGGGTCTGTTGGAGCTGTTGGGTCTGTTGGGTCTGTTGGGTCTGTGGAGCTGTTGGAGCTGTTGGAGCTGTTGGGTCTGTTGGAGCTGTTGGGTCTGTGGATCTGTTGGGTCTGTTGGGTCTGTTGGAGCTGTTGGGTCTGTTGGGTCTGTTGGGTCTGTGGATCTGTTGGGTCTGTTGGGTCTGTTGGATCTGTTGGGTCTGATGGATCTGTTGGATCTGTTGGGTCTGTTGGAGCTGTTGGGTCTGTTGGGTCTGTTGGATCTGTTGGGTCTGTGGATCTGTTGGGTCTGTTGGGTCTGTTGGAGCTGTTGGGTCTGTTGGAGCTGTTGGGTCTGTTGGGTCTGTTGGATCTGTTGGATCTGTTGGGTCTGATGGATCTGTTGGATCTGTTGGGTCTGTTGGAGCTGTTGGGTCTGTTGGGTCTGTTGGATCTGTTGGGTCTGTTGGGTCTGTTGGGTCTGTGGATCTGTTGGGTCTGTTGGATCTGTTGGGTCTGATGGATCTGTTGGGTCTGTTGGATCTGTTGGGTCTGTTGGGTCTGTTGGAGCTGTTGGGTCTGTTGGGTCTGTTGGATCTGTTGGGTCTGTTGGGTCTGTTGGATCTGTTGGGTCTGTGGATCTGTTGGGTCTGTTGGGTCTGTTGGAGCTGTTGGGTCTGTTGGGTCTGTTGGAGCTGTTGGGTCTGTTGGAGCTGTTGGGTCTGTTGGATCTGGACCCGGCGTCGCAGCAGCAGACGGGGAGTCTGACGCGATGGATCACGCTGAGCTGTCGTGATCGTTGCTAATGGAAGTGTGGTGATGAACCGGGTTCCTTATGAATGAGCGTCACTATCGGTCCCCACCCCCCTCGGGCCCCCGGGGCTCCAGGAGATGTAACATCAATACCCTGAACCAGCAATGATATGAAATGCTCCATATCTTTATCCATGGATTTGGTGAATTTGGGCGATGAAGAGCTCCTCTCTCTGCCGGTGCACTCATGACGGCTTCGTCCCGCCGGAGCACACAGAGCCTCTCAGCCGCCGCCACCACAGACCCTCATCTGACTGCTGTGAAATCTGCCTCGGCCTCGGACCGGCTCGGCCCAGAGGAGCCCTCACATGCCTTTCCTTCCTCATGCTGACGCCGTTCAACAAGAAGGAAGTGTTGAGCAAACGGCCCCCAGCTTCCTCTTGCTGGTCATGTGATCTGATGCCAACGTGTCACTGACCCAGAGTCTCTGGTCCAGGTGCTGAGGAGTCTCTGGTCCAGGTGCTGAGGAGTCTCTGGTCCAGGTGCTGAGGAGTCTCTGGTCCAGGTGCTGAGGAGTCTCTGGTCCAGGTGCTGAGGAGTCTCTGGTCAGCTTCAGAGGACATGGACAACACTTTCTATCTCCAAAAAAACCAAAGATACAAAAAGAAAAGCATGTTTTCTGAACATGTCATGTATGTTTAACACACACACGCACACACGCACACACGCACCATGTTTTAGTTTTTTTACTTTGACACGTGAGCCTTTAAAATGAAGCAATGTCTGCTCGTGACTTGAGATCACAGGATGTTATGAGACTTCAACCAGAAGAAACTTTCATATTATCAGAATCATTGGAAAGATATTTAGAGGCTGTGAAATGATTCAGGATTTCATTCAGTACTATATGTACCTCTAATATGTAGTACAGTAAGAAGTACTATATGTACCTCTAACATGTAGTACAGTAAGAAGTATAACATGTACCTCTGATATACAGTAAAAAAAAAGTACAATATGTTCCTCTGAGATGTAGTACAGTAAAAAGTACAATATGTACCTCTGAGATGTAGTACAGTAAAAAAGTACACTATGTACCTCTGAGATGTAGTACAGTAAAAAAGTACACTATGTACCTCTAACATGTAGTACAGTAAAAAGTACAATATGTACCTCTGAAATGTAATATAGTAAAAAGTACAATATGTACCTCTGAGATGTAGTACAGTAAGAAGTACAATATGTACTTCTGATATGAAGTACAGTAAAAAGTACAATATGTACTCTGAGATGTAGTGAAGTAGAAGTATACACTATGTAAGTTGAGTACTGGAGTAAATACGTTGTACTAGTTTTCCTCTCAATAAATACACGCTGGATTAAGACACCAAAGAAGCTTTATCGACCTTTTGACTCTTTTCTTTTTTGGTTATGTGTTTTTTAACGAGAGCTTCTCTGAGTTCCTTCCTCTATGGAGGACATGACATGTATATATATATATATATATATATATATATATATATATATATATATATATAGAGGCCGACAGGAGGCTTGTTTCAGCGCTGAGGAAGATGAAGCTCTGGAGCTCCCAGTTAGACACGGGTCCCAAACTGGAACTTTCCTCAGACTCAGATATAAATCACAGCTTCTACTTAAAGGGAGCTGGTTTCTCCAAAATGTTTCTTTAAAAAAAAAAATACTTCAACAAATAACTTTTCTTGTCTGTAAAATCAATTTAATGAAGTACGACCCAGTTGGGTCACATGTCACGTCGGTTTTTATCAGCTGACAGTGTAGTGAGTGAGTACACATGTACTGTGTGTACTCATATAGTTGGTGTACTACTATACGCTCCACTACGAGTTTAAATCCTGCGTTCACAACAACACAGATTTATTTTAATGTTTTCATAAAGAAATCACGCCCAGTGGGAACAACACAAGTGGACGTCCTCGATAACAATAAGGTTTACTCTTTTATTGTTGCACTTGGCACATTCTACCACTAGAGGTCAGTGCTGCTTCTGGGGATTTCATCTCTGACGCTAAAGTTAGATTACTGTAAACACCAAAATATCTCAATCATCTTGGTTGAAGAGTTGTTTTTTTTTCCTCATACATAACTGACTTGACTTTTGAGAATCATGTTTTTGATGTATTTGTTCAATGAGTGTTTCCTTTACTAATAAAATAAAGAATCACCGAAAAGACAATAACTTTTATTTTCTCCAAATGTTTAAATGTATTTTGGCCAGAGATAATCAAGCGCTTCAATAGGTCAGTGTCCATATTTCGGAACAGGCCTCATGAGGTTCTCCTGGTTCTTGCTCACAGAACGAGAAGAACAATTAAAGGGTTTCTCAAAACCCTGTCTGGACATCAGACCTTTAGGTCTTGTTATTTGTTTGAGATTATAAAATGCTGATTTAGTGTCTGCTGAAGCTCAAATATGAGTAAAACACTTTGGTTTTCCTCTCGATTCAAGCTGGAAATAACTTAAATTCTGGTCTGGTTTTATCTTCACACTGACTTCGTACAAACGAACCAAGAGCAGTGAACGTGAAGTTACACCAACTGACAGGTAACACGTCGATTGGACAGTTTTCGATCCATTAATTGAGGGAATATTTGGATATGCATGGGTTTATACAGATCAATTATGTAATCACTTCCTGAACAATTATCACAATCAGCAGATCAAGTTATTAGCATTGGAAATAATGCCTAAAAACTAATATCTGCTATTAGAAAACCCTGGATGGTTTGGACTGAGACCTTGAGAGTCTTGGTTCAGATGTTCCTAGCTCACCAGGGTTTGATTGACAGCTTTCACAGCATCCCAACCAAAAGCACCCTGAGAGACCAAAATAGCGTATCGTCTGCGTAGCTGAATAATCACCGTTGGTTGAATAAGAGTGGCCCAAGAATCGAACCCTGGGGGACGCCAGGTGGAGCGGATTCCATGGGGCTGCAAGAGAATACAAGGAGCTCAAAGGGTGCGTCTGCTTTTGTCACCTTTCTGAAACAAAATCAACAAGAGGTACGGATTCAACAGCGTTTTTATCTGCTGGACGACAGCTAGTGGTCAGTTAGGGCGCGTTTATCCCCGTTTTTTACATTTCTGTTAGTGTCCAGTACGGGTTTAACAAACACAATTTGGCAATTATAAAAGATAACCTTATCCTGTCTTAGAGCTGTAGGTGGATGTATTGTTTAACAGAGTCCAGGCTAGCTGTTCCTTCTACTTCCAGTCTAAAAAAAAAAAACAGACAGAAACGGAATAAACTTCGGCCTCCTTCGGCTAATTTTCATGTCAGGTGGGAGAACTATGGACGACGCTGGTGAACGTTTAGTTATCTGTCATGAGAGTGGACAACACATAAAAACACAACTTATTTTATTTTAAAGCTTTTGACAGATACATAGCTCTAACTGTTCCTGCTTGGAAAGATAATTCACCTTAAAATAAGTGAACCATCTTCATTGTTTCCCCACTGAATCTCATCCTCATATTTCTGCTGACACAAAAGTGCTTTTGTTTAATGTTATCGATTTTCACGATAACATTAAACCCCGCCCATCTTCAATCCCATTGGTCGGTTCTGGAGCCTTTGAGATGAACCCGGTTGTGATTGGCTTTCAGCAGCGTTTACGTCACTGAAGTACAGAAGTGAAGAGATTCAATCTGAAGCTTGTTTATAACACGGGAAAGCCCAAAGAGTTCTTCCACATCACTATTCATGACTTAAAGCCGGCAGGATACACATCAGACTATCTCCTTAAATATAACTTTTCTTTACTTGCTGGCTCAAACATATTTTACACCCATGTGTCTGTATGATTTGCAAAAAGGCCCAAAGTGTGTTTCTGCAGCCGGCAGAACGTTCTCTGCAGGAGAAGAAACCTCTTTCCTCACAGCAGGAATAACCAGTTGCAGCGTGAATAGTAACACAGGGAGTGCTGCCACCACTGTGATTAATAAGTAGGAGGAAGTGAGAACAAAAAGAACGCTTGTGTGTCTGAACGTTCTGTGTTCTCGTCTCACATCCGCAACATTAATCCTCTGAGCGTGCAGAGACACTTATTAATGTTGATGCAGCAGAAAAATAAACTTCAGCCGCCTGGTTAGTGGCCTCAGGGGATTTTAATGTGTTTTATGTTCCATTTTCAATCCTTAATGTTTTCTGGGTAAATGTAATATAAAAGATGATGTTTGGTCCTCTTTTTTCAACTGGTAACCCCGTGTTTAACGTCACATTGCTATGAATTCTGGGTAATTCCTTTGGGCAAAGTACGGCCAAAATAGTGGCTGATAAAAGTGTTCATAAAGGGCTCAAAACGTCGGTACTGTTGTGCAGATAATTAATAACTATTCTAAATGTCTGGATGTTAATAGGGCTGTCAACGAATAATCGAAATTCGAATATATATTCGAATAGTTGTTAAAAACTGAATTTCGAATGTGAAAATTTATATTCGAATGTAAAAAAAAAAAAAAAAAAATATTTCGGAGGATAATTAAGTGAAGTGAATATACATATATTCGAATATATTCGAATATATGTGTTTTTTTTTAAAGGAATATTCGAACGTCATTTTTTAGCAATTTTGACAGCCCTTCTAGATGTTAATAACTGACTGCCTTTTCTAGGATGAATGAAGTACATTTTCAAATTGACTGAAGGTCGTTTGAAAATAACAAAAAGTCAGAAAATACACAGAATGGAAACTCAAAATGTTTTTTTTGACAAGACTTTTGATGAATCCTCAGAACCGGTTTGTTTTAAAACTAGAAAGAAAAACATATTCTGCTGGTCACAGGTGCAGAAACTTAATTATGCTGAAATTAAAAGTAAAGTTGTTATTATTAATATTCAGGATTAGGTGCTATATTTATTGTAACATCCCAAAACATCATATTGATTTAATAATTTGGTTCCACTTTCTATGACATGTCTATAATGTGTTATGATCACTGTTATAATGCATTATTATCACTGTTATAATCACTGTTATAATGCGTTATGATCACTGTTATTATCTGTTATTATCACTGTTATAATGTGTTATAATCACTGTTATAATGCATTATTATCACTGTTATAATCACTGTTATAATGCGTTATGATCACTGTTATTATCTGTTATTATCACTGTTATAATGTGTTATAATCACTGTTATAGTGTTATTATCACTGTTATAGTGTTATTATCACTGTTATAGTGTTATTATCACTGTTATAGTGTTATTATCAGTTATAATGTGTTATAATCACTGTTATTATCACTGTTATAATGTGTTATAATCACTGTTATAGTGTTATTATCACTGTTATAGTGTTATTATCACTGTTATAGTGTTATTACCACTGTTATAATGTGTTATAATCACTGTTATATCACTGTTATAATGCGTTAAAATCACTGTTATAATGTGTTATAATCACTGTTATAGTGTTATTATCACTGTTATAGTGTTATTATCAGTTATAATGTGTTATAATCACTGTTATAATCACTGTTATATCACTGTTATAATGCGTTAAAATCACTGTTATAATGTGTTATAATAACTGTTATAATCACTGTTATAATGCGGTAAGATGTTATTGAGGTCTCTAGAGGACCAGGACTAACCTGAGCCTGCAGGACCAGGTGAAGGTTCCTCACAGTACAGTAAAGGACTTGAGTACTTGGCACAGAGGAACTACATGCACCTGAACCTCCTGAGGCTCTGGAGCTCGTCCCGCCTCTGGAAGAGGAAGTGTCCTGTGGTTAGAAGAGGGCGTGTCCTGCGGGTGGAAGAGGGCGTGTCCTGCGGGTGGAAGAGGGCGTGTCCTGTGGTTAGAAGAGGGCGTGTCCTGCGGGTGGAAGAGGGCGTGTCCTGTGGTTAGAAGAGGGCGTGACCTGTGGTTACAAGAGGGCGTGTCCTGTGGTTACAAGAGGGCGTGTCCTGCGGCTGGAGGACTCTGCTGGTCCCGCACCTCCATTTATTAGTGACAGGCAGCGCAGGTTAGACCTGCAGCCGGACACACCTTGTCCAGACTGGACTGTCACTCTTTATTCATTCAGCCTGGTGATTACTTTTTTTTATTTTTTCATAAATATATATATATATATATATATATATATATATATATATATGTATATATATCATTTTTATGTTTGTATCACAGTCTTTGTGCATGAGTTCTGGATTGCACCGCAGCTTTGGAACAAATAACCCGGGACGCCTTTAGAGGAAACACTCGTTCCATCATGGAGATTGAAAGCATGTTGGCCAATAACACGCTTATTAAAGCCAGAGAAGGTAAGAGCTTCATGGGGTTATTATTCACAGTGTAAGTTCAATAAAAACCTGTAAATATATAAGTGTGCGTACTGACCTGGTCACTTATTTCCCCCCTTCTTGAAAGTAGTGTCACAAACAGGTAACAAGGTGTAATGTAATCATAATGTGTAATATAGTCATAATAATCAGACAACAGGCGGATTTGAACACGTGGTGCATTCTGTTTGGAGATGAGTTTTTGATCTGAGTTTCAGATTTCATGGTTAACTCTCAGGCGTCTGCACCGGGTTCTGGTTCTGAGGACAAACTGACCCCAGATCAGAGTTCTGCTTTTCTTCTTCTATGAGTCAGATCCAACTTCACCTGCCAATTAAAAATGTCTGTGCAACATTTAATTAACGTCCTCACGCAGAAGAGAAGCACACTGAGCCTCAGAAACGTGTCCCTCCTCCTCACAGCGGAGAGTTCACCTCTCTGCAGCCCGGCACGCTGTGGGATGTGAACCCAGAACGTTCTGTTGGTACAGTAGTGGTTCTGTGAAGAGAGCAGCTTCAGCCTGCAGGCAGAGCAATGCGGTCACACAGGTCTCTCACCTGCTCTGCTATAAATAGACTCTGTAGCAGAGCTGCTATTGTCTGGAACCTGACGGGCAGAAACGCACTGAGGACAGACGTGTGTCTCTCTTGTGTCTCTTGTGTCTCTTGTGTGTCTCTTGTGTGTCTCTTGTGTCTCTTGTGTCTCTCTTGTGTCTCTTGTGTCTCTCTTGTGTCTCTCTTGTGTCTCTTGTGTGTCTCTTGTGTCTCTCTTGTGTCTCTCTTGTGTCTCTCTTGTGTCTCTCTTGTGTCTCTCTTGTGTCTCTCTTGTGTCTCTTGTGTCTCTCTTGTGTCTCTCTTGTGTCTCTCTTGTGTCTCTTGTGTCTCTCTTGTGTCTCTCTTGTGTCTCTTGTGTCTCTCTTGTGTCTCTTGTGTGTCTCTTGTGTCTCTTGTGTGTCTCTTGTGTCTCTTGTGTCTCTCTTGTGTCTCTCTTGTGTCTCTTGTGTCTCTCTTGTGTCTCTTGTGTGTCTCTTGTGTGTCTCTTGTGTCTCTCTTGTGTGTCTCTTGTGTCTCTCTTGTCTCTCTTGTGTCTCTCTTGTGTCTCTTGTGTCTCTCTTGTGTCTCTCTTGTGTCTCTTGTGTCTCTTGTGTCTCTCTTGTGTCTCTCTTGTGTCTCTTGTGTCTCTCTTGTGTCTCTCTTGTGTCTCTCTTGTGTCTCTTGTGTCTCTTGTGTCTCTCTTGTGTCTCTTGTGTGTCTCTTGTGTCTCTCTTGTCTCTCTTGTGTCTCTCTTGTGTCTCTTGTGTCTCTCTTGTGTCTCTCTTGTGTCTCTCTTGTGTCTATTGTGTCTCTCTAGTGTCTCTTGTGTCTCTCTTGTGTGTCTCTTGTGTCTCTCTTGTGTCTCTTGTGTCTCTTGTGTCTCTTGTGTCTCTCTAGTGTCTCTTGTGTCTCTCTTGTGTCTCTCTTGTGTCTCTCTTGTGTCTCTTGTGTCTCTTGTGTCTCTCTTGTGTCTCTTGTGTCTCTCTAGTGTCTCTTGTGTCTCTCTTGTGTCTCTCTTGTGTCTCTTGTGTCTCTCTTGTGTCTCTCTTGTGTCTCTTGTGTCTCTCTTGTGTCTCTCTTGTGTCTCTTGTGTCTCTCTTGTGTCTCTCTTGTGTCTCTTGTGTCTCTCTTGTGTCTCTCTTGTGTCTCTCTTGTCTCTCTTGTGTCTCTCTTGTGTCTCTTGTGTCTCTCTTGTGTCTCTCTTGTGTCTCTCTTGTGTCTCTTGTGTCTCTTGTGTCTCTCTTGTGTCTCTCTTGTGTGTCTCTTGTGTCTCTCTTGTGTCTCTTGTGTCTCTCTTGTGTCTCTTGTGTCTCTCTAGTGTCTCTTGTGTCTCTCTTGTGTCTCTTGTGTCTCTCTTGTGTCTCTTGTGTCTCTTGTGTCTCTCTTGTGTCTCTTGTGTCTCTCTAGTGTCTCTTGTGTCTCTCTTGTGTCTCTTGTGTCTCTCTTGTGTCTCTTGTGTCTCTCTAGTGTCTCTTGTGTCTCTCTTGTGTCTCTCATGTGTCTCTCTTGTGTCTCTTGTGTCTCTTGTGTCTCTTGTGTCTCTCTTGTGTCTCTCTTGTCTCTCTTGTGTCTCTCTTGTGTCTCTTGTGTCTCTCTTGTGTCTCTCTTGTGTCTCTCTTGTGTCTCTTGTGTCTCTTGTGTCTCTTGTGTCTCTCTTGTGTCTCTTGTGTCTCTCTAGTGTCTCTTGTGTCTCTCTTGTGTCTCTTGTGTCTCTCTTGTGTCTCTTGTGTCTCTCTTGTGTCTCTCTTGTGTCTCTTGTGTCTCTTGTGTCTCTTGTGTCTCTCTAGTGTCTCTTGTGTCTCTCTTGTGTCTCTCTTGTGTCTCTCTTGTGTCTCTTGTGTCTCTCTTGTGTCTCTCTTGTGTCTCTTGTGTCTCTTGTGTCTCTTGTGTCTCTCTAGTGTCTCTTGTGTCTCTCTTGTGTCTCTCTTGTGTCTCTCTTGTGTCTCTTGTGTCTCTTGTGTCTCTTGTGTCTCTCTTGTGTCTCTCTTGTGTCTCTCTTGTGTCTCTTGTGTCTCTAGTGTCTCTTGTGTCTCTCTTGTGTCTCTTGTGTCTCTCTTGTGTCTCTTGTGTCTCTTGTGTCTCTCTTGTGTCTCTTGTGTCTCTCTAGTGTCTCTTGTGTCTCTCTTGTGTCTCTTGTGTCTCTCTAGTGTCTCTTGTGTCTCTCTTGTGTCTCTTGTGTCTCTCTAGTGTCTCTTGTGTCTCTCTTGTGTCTCTTGTGTCTCTTGTGTCTCTCTTGTGTCTCTTGTGTCTCTCTTGTGTCTCTTGTGTCTCTCTTGTGTCTCTCTTGTGTCTCTCTTGTGTCTCTTGTGTCTCTTGTGTCTCTTGTGTCTCTCTAGTGTCTCTTGTGTCTCTCTTGTGTCTCTCTTGTGTCTCTCTTGTGTCTCTTGTGTCTCTCTTGTGTCTCTAGTGTCTCTCTTGTGTCTCTAGTGTCTCTTGTGTCTCTCTTGTGTCTCTCTTGTGTCTCTCTTGTCTCTCTTGTGTGTCTCTTGTGTGTCTCTTGTGTCTCTTGTGTCTCTCTTGTGTCTCTTGTGTCTCTCTAGTGTCTCTTGTGTCTCTCTTGTGTCTCTTGTGTCTCTCTTGTGTCTCTTGTGTCTCTCTTGTGTCTCTTGTGTCTCTCTTGTGTCTCTCTTGTGTCTCTCTTGTGTCTCTTGTGTCTCTTGTGTCTCTTGTGTCTCTCTAGTGTCTCTTGTGTCTCTCTTGTGTCTCTCTTGTGTCTCTCTTGTGTCTCTTGTGTCTCTCTTGTGTCTCTAGTGTCTCTCTTGTGTCTCTAGTGTCTCTTGTGTCTCTCTTGTGTCTCTTGTGTCTCTCTTGTGTCTCTAGTGTCTCTCTTGTGTCTCTAGTGTCTCTTGTGTCTCTCTTGTGTCTCTCTTGTGTCTCTCTTGTGTCTCTTGTGTCTCTAGTGTCTCTTGTGTCTCTCTTGTGTCTCTTGTGTCTCTTGTGTCTCTCTTGTGTCTCTTGTGTCTCTCTAGTGTCTCTTGTGTCTCTCTTGTGTCTCTTGTGTCTCTCTTGTGTCTCTTGTGTCTCTCTTGTGTCTCTTGTGTCTCTCTTGTGTCTCTCTTGTGTCTCTCTTGTGTCTCTTGTGTCTCTTGTGTCTCTTGTGTCTCTCTAGTGTCTCTTGTGTCTCTCTTGTGTCTCTCTTGTGTCTCTCTTGTGTCTCTTGTGTCTCTCTTGTGTCTCTAGTGTCTCTCTTGTGTCTCTAGTGTCTCTTGTGTCTCTCTTGTGTCTCTTGTGTCTCTCTTGTGTCTCTAGTGTCTCTCTTGTGTCTCTAGTGTCTCTTGTGTCTCTCTTGTGTCTCTCTTGTGTCTCTCTTGTGTCTCTTGTGTCTCTAGTGTCTCTTGTGTCTCTCTTGTCTCTCTTGTGTGTCTCTTGTGTGTCTCTTGTGTCTCTTGTGTCTCTCTTGTGTCTCTTGTGTCTCTCTAGTGTCTCTTGTGTCTCTCTTGTGTCTCTCTTGTGTCTCTTGTGTGTCTCTTGTGTCTCTCTTGTGTCTCTCTTGTGTCTCTTGTGTCTCTCTTGTGTCTCTCTTGTGTCTCTTGTGTCTCTCTTGTGTCTCTCTTGTGTCTCTCTTGTGTCTCTCTTGTGTCTCTTGTGTCTCTTGTGTCTCTTGTGTCTCTCTTGTCTCTCTTGTGTGTCTCTTGTGTCTCTTGTGTCTCTCTTGTGTCTCTTGTGTCTCTCTAGTGTCTCTTGTGTCTCTCTTGTGTCTCTCTTGTGTCTCTCTTGTGTCTCTTGTGTCTCTCTTGTGTCTCTTGTGTCTCTTGTCTCTCTTGTGTCTCTCTTGTGTCTCTCTTGTGTCTCTCTTGTGTCTCTTGTGTGTCTCTTGTGTCTCTCTTGTGTCTCTTGTGTCTCTTGTGTCTCTCTTGTGTCTCTCTTGTCTCTCTTGTGTCTCTCTTGTGTCTCTTGTGTCTCTCTTGTGTCTCTTGTGTCTCTTGTGTCTCTCTTGTGTCTCTCTTGTCTCTCTTGTGTCTCTCTTGTGTCTCTCTTGTGTCTCTTGTGTCTCTTGTGTCTCTCTTGTCTCTCTTGTGTCTCTTGTGTGTCTCTTGTGTCTCTCTTGTGTCTCTCTTGTGTCTCTTGTGTCTCTTGTGTCTCTCTTGTCTCTCTTGTGTCTCTCTTGTCTCTCTTGTGTCTCTTGTGTCTCTTGTGTCTCTCTTGTCTCTCTTGTGTCTCTCTTGTCTCTCTTGTGTCTCTTGTGTCTCTCTAGTGTCTCTTGTGTCTCTCTTGTCTCTCTTGTGTCTCTCTTGTGTCTCTCTTGTGTCTCTTGTGTCTCTTGTGTCTCTCTTGTCTCTCTTGTGTCTCTTGTGTCTCTTGTGTCTCTCTTGTGTCTCTCTTGTCTCTCTTGTGTCTCTTGTGTGTCTCTTGTGTCTCTCTTGTGTCTCTTGTCTCTCTTGTGTCTCTCTTGTGTCTCTTGTGTCTCTCTTGTATCTCTTGTGTCTCTCTTGTGTCTCTTGTGTCTCTTGTGTCTCTCTTGTGTCTCTCTTGTCTCTCTTGTGTCTCTCTTGTGTCTCTCTTGTCTCTCTTGTGTCTCTTGTGTGTCTCTTGTGTCTCTCTTGTGTCTCTTGTCTCTCTTGTGTCTCTCTTGTGTCTCTTGTGTCTCTCTTGTATCTCTTGTGTCTCTCTTGTGTCTCTTGTGTCTCTTGTGTCTCTCTTGTGTCTCTCTTGTCTCTCTTGTGTCTCTTGTGTCTCTTGTGTCTCTCTTGTCTCTCTTGTGTCTCTCTTGTCTCTCTTGTGTCTCTTGTGTCTCTTGTGTCTCTCTTGTGTCTCTCTTGTCTCTCTTGTGTCTCTTGTGTGTCTCTTGTGTCTCTCTTGTGTCTCTTGTGTCTCTCTTGTGTCTCTTGTGTCTCTCTTGTGTCTCTCTTGTGTCTCTTGTGTCTCTTGTCTCTCTTGTGTCTCTTGTGTCTCTCTTGTGTCTCTTGTGTCTCTCTTGTGTCTCTCTTGTGTCTCTTGTGTCTCTCTTGTGTCTCTCTTGTGTCTCTTGTGTCTCTCTTGTGTCTCTTGTGTCTCTTGTGTCTCTTGTGTCTCTCTTGTGTCTCTTGTGTCTCTCTTGTGTCTCTCTTGTGTCTCTTGTCTCTATTGTGTCTCTCTTGTGTCTCTCTTGTGTCTCTTGTGTCTCTCTTGTGTCTCTTGTGTCTCTTGTGTCTCTCTTGTCTCTCTTGTGTCTCTCTTGTCTCTCTTGTGTCTCTCTTGTGTCTCTCTTGTGTCTCTCTTGTGTCTCTCTTGTGTCTCTTGTGTCTCTCTTGTGTCTCTTGTGTCTCTTGTGTCTCTTGTGTCTCTCTTGTGTCTCTCTTGTGTCTCTTGTGTCTCTCTTGTGTCTCTTGTGTCTCTTGTGTCTCTTGTGTCTCTCTTGTGTCTCTTGTGTCTCTCTTGTGTCTCTCTTGTGTCTCTTGTCTCTATTGTGTCTCTCTTGTGTCTCTTGTGTCTCTTGTGTCTCTCTTGTCTCTCTTGTGTCTCTCTTGTCTCTCTTGTGTCTCTCTTGTGTCTCTCTTGTGTCTCTCTTGTGTCTCTCTTGTGTCTCTTGTGTCTCTCTTGTGTCTCTTGTGTCTCTTGTGTCTCTTGTGTCTCTCTTGTGTCTCTCTTGTGTCTCTTGTGTCTCTCTTGTGTCTCTTGTGTCTCTTGTGTCTCTTGTGTCTCTCTTGTGTCTCTTGTGTCTCTCTTGTGTCTCTCTTGTGTCTCTTGTCTCTATTGTGTCTCTCTTGTGTCTCTCTTGTGTCTCTCTTGTGTCTCTTGTGTCTCTCTTGTGTCTCTTGTGTCTCTTGTGTCTCTTGTGTCTCTCTTGTGTCTCTCTTGTGTCTCTTGTGTCTCTCTTGTGTCTCTTGTGTCTCTTGTGTCTCTTGTGTCTCTCTTGTGTCTCTTGTGTCTCTCTTGTGTCTCTCTTGTGTCTCTTGTCTCTATTGTGTCTCTCTTGTGTCTCTTGTGTCTCTCTTGTCTCTCTTGTGTCTCTCTTGTGTCTCTCTTGTCTCTCTTGTGTCTCTTGTGTGTCTCTTGTGTCTCTCTTGTGTCTCTCTTGTGTCTCTTGTGTCTCTCTTGTCTCTCTTGTGTCTCTCTTGTCTCTCTTGTGTCTCTTGTGTCTCTCTTGTGTCTCTCTTGTCTCTCTTGTGTCTCTTGTGTGTCTCTTGTGTCTCTCTTGTGTCTCTTGTGTCTCTCTTGTGTCTCTTGTGTCTCTCTTGTGTCTCTCTTGTGTCTCTTGTGTCTCTTGTCTCTCTTGTGTCTCTTGTGTCTCTCTTGTGTCTCTCTTGTGTCTCTTGTGTCTCTCTTGTGTCTCTTGTGTCTCTTGTGTCTCTCTTGTCTCTCTTGTGTCTCTCTTGTCTCTCTTGTGTCTCTCTTGTGTCTCTTGTGTCTCTTGTGTCTCTCTTGTCTCTCTTGTGTCTCTCTTGTGTCTCTCTTGTGTCTCTTGTGTCTCTCTTGTGTCTCTTGTGTCTCTTGTGTCTCTCTTGTCTCTCTTGTGTCTCTCTTGTGTCTCTCTTGTCTCTCTTGTGTCTCTTGTGTGTCTCTTGTGTCTCTCTTGTGTCTCTCTTGTGTCTCTTGTGTCTCTCTTGTCTCTCTTGTGTCTCTCTTGTCTCTCTTGTGTCTCTTGTGTCTCTCTTGTGTCTCTCTTGTCTCTCTTGTGTCTCTTGTGTGTCTCTTGTGTCTCTCTTGTGTCTCTTGTGTCTCTCTTGTGTCTCTTGTGTCTCTCTTGTGTCTCTCTTGTGTCTCTTGTGTCTCTTGTCTCTCTTGTGTCTCTTGTGTCTCTCTTGTGTCTCTTGTGTCTCTCTTGTGTCTCTCTTGTGTCTCTTGTGTCTCTCTTGTGTCTCTCTTGTGTCTCTTGTGTCTCTCTTGTGTCTCTTGTGTCTCTCTTGTGTCTCTCTTGTGTCTCTTGTGTCTCTTGTCTCTCTTGTGTCTCTCTTGTGTCTCTTGTGTGTCTCTTGTGTCTCTCTTGTGTCTCTTGTGTCTCTTGTGTCTCTCTTGTGTCTCTCTTGTCTCTCTTGTGTCTCTCTTGTGTCTCTCTTGTGTCTCTTGTGTCTCTTGTGTCTCTCTTGTCTCTCTTGTGTCTCTCTTGTCTCTCTTGTGTCTCTTGTGTCTCTCTTGTGTCTCTTGTGTCTCTCTTGTCTCTCTTGTGTCTCTTGTGTCTCTCTTGTGTCTCTCTTGTGTCTCTTGTGTCTCTCTTGTGTCTCTCTTGTGTCTCTCTTGTGTCTCTTGTGTCTCTCTTGTGTCTCTAGTGTCTCTCTTGTGTCTCTAGTGTCTCTTGTGTCTCTCTTGTGTCTCTCTTGTGTCTCTCTTGTGTCTCTTGTGTCTCTCTTGTGTCTCTCTTGTGTCTCTTGTGTCTCTCTTGTGTCTCTCTTGTGTCTCTTGTGTCTCTCTTGTGTCTCTTGTGTCTCTCTTGTGTCTCTCTT
Source organism: Myoxocephalus aenaeus (assembly GCA_038501785.1). NCBI lineage: Eukaryota > Metazoa > Chordata > Actinopteri > Perciformes > Cottidae > Myoxocephalus > Myoxocephalus aenaeus. Next base: position 128,160 of record JBAMJR010000238.1, on the reverse strand, counting down.
GTGTCTCTTGTGTCTCTCTTGTGTCTCTCTTGTGTCTCTTGTGTCTCTCTTGTGTCTCTCTTGTGTCTCTTGTGTCTCTCTTGTGTCTCTTGTGTCTCTCTTGTGTCTCTCTTGTGTCTCTAGTGTCTCTTGTGTCTCTCTTGTGTCTCTCTTGTGTCTCTCTTGTGTCTCTTGTGTCTCTTGTGTCTCTCTTGTCTCTCTTGTGTCTCTCTTGTCTCTCTTGTGTCTCTCTTGTCTCTCTTGTGTCTCTCTTGTGTCTCTTGTGTCTCTTGTGTCTCTCTTGTGTCTCTCTTGTGTCTCTTGTGTGTCTCTTGTGTCTCTCTTGTGTCTCTTGTGTCTCTTGTGTCTCTCTTGTGTCTCTCTTGTCTCTCTTGTGTCTCTCTTGTGTCTCTCTTGTGTCTCTTGTGTCTCTCTTGTGTCTCTTGTCTCTCTTGTGTCTCTCTTGTGTCTCTTGTGTCTCTCTTGTGTCTCTTGTGTCTCTTGTGTCTCTCTTGTCTCTCTTGTGTCTCTCTTGTGTCTCTTGTGTCTCTTGTGTCTCTCTTGTCTCTCTTGTGTCTCTCTTGTCTCTCTTGTGTCTCTTGTGTCTCTCTTGTGTCTCTTGTGTCTCTCTTGTGTCTCTCTTGTGTCTCTCTTGTGTCTCTTGTGTCTCTTGTGTCTCTCTTGTGTGTCTCTTGTGTCTCTCTTGTGTCTCTCTTGTGTCTCTTGTGTCTCTCTAGTGTCTCTTGTGTCTCTCTTGTGTCTCTCTTGTGTCTCTCTTGTGTCTCTCTTGTGTCTCTTGTGTCTCTCTAGTGTCTCTCTTGTGTCTCTTGTGTCTCTCTAGTGTCTCTTGTGTCTCTTGTGTGTCTCTTGTGTCTCTCTTGTGTCTCTTGTGTCTCTTGTGTCTCTCTTGTGTCTCTCTTGTCTCTCTTGTGTCTCTTGTGTCTCTCTTGTGTCTCTCTTGTGTCTCTTGTGTCTCTTGTGTCTCTCTTGTGTCTCTCTTGTGTCTCTCTTGTGTGTCTCTTGTGTCTCTCTTGTGTCTCTCTTGTGTCTCTTGTGTCTCTCTAGTGTCTCTTGTGTCTCTCTTGTGTCTCTTGTGTGTCTCTTGTGTCTCTCTTGTGTCTCTCTTGTGTCTCTTGTGTCTCTTGTGTCTCTCTTGTGTCTCTCTTGTGTCTCTCTTGTCTCTCTTGTGTCTCTCTTGTGTCTCTCTTGTGTCTCTTGTGTCTCTTGTGTCTCTCTTGTGTCTCTCTTGTGTCTCTCTTGTGTGTCTCTTGTGTCTCTTGTGTCTCTCTAGTGTCTCTTGTGTCTCTCTTGTCTCTCTTGTGTCTCTTGTGTCTCTCTAGTGTCTCTTGTGTCTCTTGTGTCTCTCTTGTGTCTCTCTTGTGTCTCTTGTGTGTCTCTTGTGTCTCTCTTGTGTCTCTCTTGTGTCTCTCTTGTGTCTCTTGTGTCTCTCTTGTGTCTCTCTTGTGTCTCTTGTGTGTCTCTTGTGTCTCTCTTGTGTCTCTCTTGTGTCTCTCTTGTGTCTCTTGTGTCTCTCTTGTGTCTCTCTTGTGTCTCTTGTGTCTCTCTTGTGTCTCTCTTGTGTCTCTTGTGTCTCTCTTGTGTCTCTCTTGTGTCTCTTGTGTCTCTCTTGTGTCTCTCTTGTGTCTCTTGTGTCTCTCTTGTGTCTCTTGTGTGTCTCTTGTGTGTCTCTTGTGTCTCTCTTGTGTGTCTCTTGTGTCTCTCTTGTCTCTCTTGTGTCTCTCTTGTGTCTCTTGTGTCTCTCTTGTGTCTCTCTTGTGTCTCTTGTGTCTCTTGTGTCTCTCTTGTGTCTCTCTTGTGTCTCTTGTGTCTCTCTTGTGTCTCTCTTGTGTCTCTCTTGTGTCTCTTGTGTCTCTTGTGTCTCTCTTGTGTCTCTCTTGTGTGTCTCTTGTGTCTCTCTTGTCTCTCTTGTGTCTCTCTTGTGTCTCTTGTGTCTCTCTTGTGTCTCTCTTGTGTCTCTCTTGTGTCTCTTGTGTCTCTCTAGTGTCTCTTGTGTCTCTCTTGTGTGTCTCTTGTGTCTCTCTTGTGTCTCTTGTGTCTCTTGTGTCTCTTGTGTCTCTCTAGTGTCTCTTGTGTCTCTCTTGTGTCTCTCTTGTGTCTCTTGTGTCTCTCTTGTGTCTCTCTTGTGTCTCTCTTGTGTCTCTTGTGTCTCTTGTGTCTCTTGTGTCTCTCTTGTGTCTCTTGTGTCTCTCTAGTGTCTCTTGTGTCTCTCTTGTGTCTCTCTTGTGTCTCTTGTGTCTCTCTTGTGTCTCTCTTGTGTCTCTTGTGTCTCTCTTGTGTCTCTCTTGTGTCTCTTGTGTCTCTCTTGTGTCTCTCTTGTGTCTCTTGTGTCTCTCTTGTGTCTCTCTTGTGTCTCTTGTGTCTCTCTTGTGTCTCTCTTGTGTCTCTCTTGTCTCTCTTGTGTCTCTCTTGTGTCTCTTGTGTCTCTCTTGTGTCTCTCTTGTGTCTCTCTTGTGTCTCTTGTGTCTCTTGTGTCTCTCTTGTGTCTCTCTTGTGTGTCTCTTGTGTCTCTCTTGTCTCTCTTGTGTCTCTCTTGTGTCTCTTGTGTCTCTCTTGTGTCTCTTGTGTCTCTCTAGTGTCTCTTGTGTCTCTCTTGTGTCTCTTGTGTCTCTCTTGTGTCTCTTGTGTCTCTTGTGTCTCTCTTGTGTCTCTTGTGTCTCTCTAGTGTCTCTTGTGTCTCTCTTGTGTCTCTTGTGTCTCTCTTGTGTCTCTTGTGTCTCTCTTGTGTCTCTCTTGTGTCTCTCTTGTGTCTCTTGTGTCTCTCTAGTGTCTCTTGTGTCTCTCTTGTGTCTCTCTTGTGTCTCTCTTGTGTCTCTTGTGTCTCTTGTGTCTCTTGTGTCTCTCTTGTGTCTCTCTTGTCTCTCTTGTGTCTCTCTTGTGTCTCTTGTGTCTCTCTTGTGTCTCTCTTGTGTCTCTCTTGTGTCTCTTGTGTCTCTTGTGTCTCTCTTGTGTCTCTTGTGTCTCTCTAGTGTCTCTTGTGTCTCTCTTGTGTCTCTTGTGTCTCTCTTGTGTCTCTTGTGTCTCTCTTGTGTCTCTCTTGTGTCTCTTGTGTCTCTTGTGTCTCTTGTGTCTCTCTAGTGTCTCTTGTGTCTCTCTTGTGTCTCTCTTGTGTCTCTCTTGTGTCTCTTGTGTCTCTTGTGTCTCTTGTGTCTCTCTTGTGTCTCTCTTGTGTCTCTCTTGTGTCTCTTGTGTCTCTAGTGTCTCTTGTGTCTCTCTTGTGTCTCTTGTGTCTCTCTTGTGTCTCTTGTGTCTCTTGTGTCTCTCTTGTGTCTCTTGTGTCTCTCTAGTGTCTCTTGTGTCTCTCTTGTGTCTCTTGTGTCTCTCTAGTGTCTCTTGTGTCTCTCTTGTGTCTCTTGTGTCTCTCTTGTGTCTCTTGTGTCTCTCTTGTGTCTCTCTTGTGTCTCTCTTGTGTCTCTTGTGTCTCTTGTGTCTCTTGTGTCTCTCTAGTGTCTCTTGTGTCTCTCTTGTGTCTCTCTTGTGTCTCTCTTGTGTCTCTTGTGTCTCTCTTGTGTCTCTAGTGTCTCTCTTGTGTCTCTAGTGTCTCTTGTGTCTCTCTTGTGTCTCTCTTGTGTCTCTCTTGTCTCTCTTGTGTGTCTCTTGTGTGTCTCTTGTGTCTCTTGTGTCTCTCTTGTGTCTCTTGTGTCTCTCTAGTGTCTCTTGTGTCTCTCTTGTGTCTCTTGTGTCTCTTGTGTCTCTCTTGTGTCTCTTGTGTCTCTCTAGTGTCTCTTGTGTCTCTCTTGTGTCTCTTGTGTCTCTCTTGTGTCTCTTGTGTCTCTCTTGTGTCTCTTGTGTCTCTCTTGTGTCTCTCTTGTGTCTCTCTTGTGTCTCTTGTGTCTCTTGTGTCTCTTGTGTCTCTCTAGTGTCTCTTGTGTCTCTCTTGTGTCTCTCTTGTGTCTCTCTTGTGTCTCTTGTGTCTCTCTTGTGTCTCTAGTGTCTCTCTTGTGTCTCTAGTGTCTCTTGTGTCTCTCTTGTGTCTCTTGTGTCTCTCTTGTGTCTCTAGTGTCTCTCTTGTGTCTCTAGTGTCTCTTGTGTCTCTCTTGTGTCTCTCTTGTGTCTCTCTTGTGTCTCTTGTGTCTCTAGTGTCTCTTGTGTCTCTCTTGTCTCTCTTGTGTGTCTCTTGTGTGTCTCTTGTGTCTCTTGTGTCTCTCTTGTGTCTCTTGTGTCTCTCTAGTGTCTCTTGTGTCTCTCTTGTGTCTCTCTTGTGTCTCTTGTGTGTCTCTTGTGTCTCTCTTGTGTCTCTCTTGTGTCTCTTGTGTCTCTCTTGTGTCTCTCTTGTGTCTCTTGTGTCTCTCTTGTGTCTCTCTTGTGTCTCTCTTGTGTCTCTCTTGTGTCTCTTGTGTCTCTTGTGTCTCTTGTGTCTCTCTTGTCTCTCTTGTGTCTCTTGTGTCTCTCTTGTGTGTCTCTTGTGTCTCTTGTGTCTCTCTTGTGTCTCTCTTGTGTCTCTTGTGTCTCTCTTGTGTCTCTCTTGTGTCTCTCTTGTGTCTCTCTTGTGTCTCTCTTGTGTCTCTTGTGTCTCTCTTGTGTCTCTCTTGTGTCTCTTGTGTGTCTCTTGTGTCTCTCTTGTGTCTCTCTTGTGTCTCTCTTGTGTCTCTTGTGTCTCTCTTGTGTCTCTCTTGTGTCTCTTGTGTCTCTCTTGTGTCTCTCTTGTGTCTCTTGTGTCTCTCTTGTGTCTCTCTTGTGTCTCTTGTGTCTCTCTTGTGTCTCTCTTGTGTCTCTTGTGTCTCTCTTGTGTCTCTTGTGTGTCTCTTGTGTGTCTCTTGTGTCTCTCTTGTGTGTCTCTTGTGTCTCTCTTGTCTCTCTTGTGTCTCTCTTGTGTCTCTTGTGTCTCTCTTGTGTCTCTCTTGTGTCTCTTGTGTCTCTTGTGTCTCTCTTGTGTCTCTCTTGTGTCTCTTGTGTCTCTCTTGTGTCTCTCTTGTGTCTCTCTTGTGTCTCTTGTGTCTCTTGTGTCTCTCTTGTGTCTCTCTTGTGTGTCTCTTGTGTCTCTCTTGTCTCTCTTGTGTCTCTCTTGTGTCTCTTGTGTCTCTCTTGTGTCTCTCTTGTGTCTCTCTTGTGTCTATTGTGTCTCTCTAGTGTCTCTTGTGTCTCTCTTGTGTGTCTCTTGTGTCTCTCTTGTGTCTCTTGTGTCTCTTGTGTCTCTTGTGTCTCTCTAGTGTCTCTTGTGTCTCTCTTGTGTCTCTCTTGTGTCTCTTGTGTCTCTCTTGTGTCTCTCTTGTGTCTCTCTTGTGTCTCTTGTGTCTCTTGTGTCTCTTGTGTCTCTCTTGTGTCTCTTGTGTCTCTCTAGTGTCTCTTGTGTCTCTCTTGTGTCTCTCTTGTGTCTCTTGTGTCTCTCTTGTGTCTCTCTTGTGTCTCTTGTGTCTCTCTTGTGTCTCTCTTGTGTCTCTTGTGTCTCTCTTGTGTCTCTCTTGTGTCTCTTGTGTCTCTCTTGTGTCTCTCTTGTGTCTCTTGTGTCTCTCTTGTGTCTCTCTTGTGTCTCTCTTGTCTCTCTTGTGTCTCTCTTGTGTCTCTTGTGTCTCTCTTGTGTCTCTCTTGTGTCTCTCTTGTGTCTCTTGTGTCTCTTGTGTCTCTCTTGTGTCTCTCTTGTGTGTCTCTTGTGTCTCTCTTGTCTCTCTTGTGTCTCTCTTGTGTCTCTTGTGTCTCTCTAGTGTCTCTTGTGTCTCTCTTGTGTCTCTTGTGTCTCTCTTGTGTCTCTTGTGTCTCTCTTGTGTCTCTTGTGTCTCTTGTGTCTCTCTTGTGTCTCTTGTGTCTCTCTAGTGTCTCTTGTGTCTCTCTTGTGTCTCTTGTGTCTCTCTTGTGTCTCTTGTGTCTCTTGTGTCTCTCTTGTGTCTCTTGTGTCTCTCTAGTGTCTCTTGTGTCTCTCTTGTGTCTCTTGTGTCTCTCTTGTGTCTCTTGTGTCTCTCTAGTGTCTCTTGTGTCTCTCTTGTGTCTCTCTTGTGTCTCTCTTGTGTCTCTTGTGTCTCTTGTGTCTCTTGTGTCTCTCTTGTGTCTCTCTTGTCTCTCTTGTGTCTCTCTTGTGTCTCTTGTGTCTCTCTTGTGTCTCTCTTGTGTCTCTCTTGTGTCTCTTGTGTCTCTTGTGTCTCTTGTGTCTCTCTTGTGTCTCTTGTGTCTCTCTAGTGTCTCTTGTGTCTCTCTTGTGTCTCTTGTGTCTCTCTTGTGTCTCTTGTGTCTCTCTTGTGTCTCTCTTGTGTCTCTTGTGTCTCTTGTGTCTCTTGTGTCTCTCTAGTGTCTCTTGTGTCTCTCTTGTGTCTCTCTTGTGTCTCTCTTGTGTCTCTTGTGTCTCTCTTGTGTCTCTCTTGTGTCTCTTGTGTCTCTTGTGTCTCTTGTGTCTCTCTAGTGTCTCTTGTGTCTCTCTTGTGTCTCTCTTGTGTCTCTCTTGTGTCTCTTGTGTCTCTTGTGTCTCTTGTGTCTCTCTTGTGTCTCTCTTGTGTCTCTCTTGTGTCTCTTGTGTCTCTAGTGTCTCTTGTGTCTCTCTTGTGTCTCTTGTGTCTCTCTTGTGTCTCTTGTGTCTCTTGTGTCTCTCTTGTGTCTCTTGTGTCTCTCTAGTGTCTCTTGTGTCTCTCTTGTGTCTCTTGTGTCTCTCTAGTGTCTCTTGTGTCTCTCTTGTGTCTCTTGTGTCTCTTGTGTCTCTCTTGTGTCTCTTGTGTCTCTCTAGTGTCTCTTGTGTCTCTCTTGTGTCTCTTGTGTCTCTCTTGTGTCTCTTGTGTCTCTCTTGTGTCTCTCTAGTGTCTCTTGTGTCTCTCTTGTGTCTCTTGTGTCTCTCTTGTGTCTCTTGTGTCTCTTGTGTCTCTCTTGTGTCTCTTGTGTCTCTCTAGTGTCTCTTGTGTCTCTCTTGTGTCTCTTGTGTCTCTCTTGTGTCTCTTGTGTCTCTCTAGTGTCTCTTGTGTCTCTCTTGTGTCTCTCTTGTGTCTCTCTTGTGTCTCTTGTGTCTCTTGTGTCTCTTGTGTCTCTCTTGTGTCTCTCTTGTCTCTCTTGTGTCTCTCTTGTGTCTCTTGTGTCTCTCTTGTGTCTCTCTTGTGTCTCTCTTGTGTCTCTTGTGTCTCTTGTGTCTCTTGTGTCTCTCTTGTGTCTCTTGTGTCTCTCTAGTGTCTCTTGTGTCTCTCTTGTGTCTCTTGTGTCTCTCTTGTGTCTCTTGTGTCTCTCTTGTGTCTCTCTTGTGTCTCTTGTGTCTCTTGTGTCTCTTGTGTCTCTCTAGTGTCTCTTGTGTCTCTCTTGTGTCTCTCTTGTGTCTCTCTTGTGTCTCTTGTGTCTCTCTTGTGTCTCTAGTGTCTCTCTTGTGTCTCTAGTGTCTCTTGTGTCTCTCTTGTGTCTCTCTTGTCTCTCTTGTGTGTCTCTTGTGTGTCTCTTGTGTCTCTTGTGTCTCTCTTGTGTCTCTTGTGTCTCTCTAGTGTCTCTTGTGTCTCTCTTGTGTCTCTTGTGTCTCTTGTGTCTCTCTTGTGTCTCTTGTGTCTCTCTAGTGTCTCTTGTGTCTCTCTTGTGTCTCTTGTGTCTCTCTTGTGTCTCTTGTGTCTCTCTTGTGTCTCTTGTGTCTCTCTTGTGTCTCTCTTGTGTCTCTCTTGTGTCTCTTGTGTCTCTTGTGTCTCTTGTGTCTCTCTAGTGTCTCTTGTGTCTCTCTTGTGTCTCTCTTGTGTCTCTCTTGTGTCTCTTGTGTCTCTCTTGTGTCTCTAGTGTCTCTCTTGTGTCTCTAGTGTCTCTTGTGTCTCTCTTGTGTCTCTTGTGTCTCTCTTGTGTCTCTCTTGTGTCTCTCTTGTGTCTCTTGTGTCTCTAGTGTCTCTTGTGTCTCTCTTGTCTCTCTTGTGTGTCTCTTGTGTGTCTCTTGTGTCTCTTGTGTCTCTCTTGTGTCTCTTGTGTCTCTCTAGTGTCTCTTGTGTCTCTCTTGTGTCTCTCTTGTGTCTCTTGTGTGTCTCTTGTGTCTCTCTTGTGTCTCTTGTGTCTCTCTTGTGTCTCTCTTGTGTCTCTTGTGTCTCTCTTGTGTCTCTCTTGTGTCTCTCTTGTGTCTCTCTTGTGTCTCTTGTGTCTCTTGTGTCTCTCTTGTGTCTCTTGTGTCTCTCTAGTGTCTCTTGTGTCTCTCTTGTGTCTCTCTTGTGTCTCTCTTGTGTCTCTTGTGTCTCTCTTGTGTCTCTTGTGTCTCTTGTCTCTCTTGTGTCTCTCTTGTGTCTCTCTTGTGTCTCTCTTGTGTCTCTTGTGTGTCTCTTGTGTCTCTCTTGTGTCTCTTGTGTCTCTTGTGTCTCTCTTGTGTCTCTCTTGTCTCTCTTGTGTCTCTCTTGTGTCTCTTGTGTCTCTTGTGTCTCTCTTGTGTCTCTTGTGTCTCTTGTGTCTCTCTTGTGTCTCTCTTGTCTCTCTTGTGTCTCTCTTGTGTCTCTCTTGTGTCTCTTGTGTCTCTCTTGTGTCTCTCTTGTGTCTCTCTTGTCTCTCTTGTGTCTCTCTTGTGTCTCTTGTGTCTCTTGTGTCTCTCTTGTGTCTCTCTTGTCTCTCTTGTGTCTCTCTTGTGTCTCTCTTGTGTCTCTTGTGTCTCTTGTGTCTCTCTTGTGTCTCTTGTGTCTCTTGTGTCTCTCTTGTGTCTCTTGTGTGTCTCTTGTGTCTCTCTTGTGTCTCTCTTGTGTCTCTTGTGTCTCTTGTGTCTCTCTTGTCTCTCTTGTGTCTCTCTTGTCTCTCTTGTGTCTCTTGTGTCTCTTGTGTCTCTCTTGTCTCTCTTGTGTCTCTCTTGTCTCTCTTGTGTCTCTTGTGTCTCTCTAGTGTCTCTTGTGTCTCTCTTGTCTCTCTTGTGTCTCTCTTGTGTCTCTCTTGTGTCTCTCTTGTGTCTCTTGTGTCTCTTGTGTCTCTCTTGTCTCTCTTGTGTCTCTTGTGTCTCTTGTGTCTCTCTTGTGTCTCTCTTGTCTCTCTTGTGTCTCTTGTGTGTCTCTTGTGTCTCTCTTGTGTCTCTTGTGTCTCTCTTGTATCTCTTGTGTCTCTCTTGTGTCTCTTGTGTCTCTTGTGTCTCTCTTGTGTCTCTCTTGTCTCTCTTGTGTCTCTTGTGTCTCTTGTGTCTCTCTTGTGTCTCTCTTGTCTCTCTTGTGTCTCTCTTGTGTCTCTCTTGTGTCTCTTGTGTCTCTTGTGTCTCTCTTGTCTCTCTTGTGTCTCTTGTGTCTCTTGTGTCTCTCTTGTGTCTCTCTTGTCTCTCTTGTGTCTCTTGTGTGTCTCTTGTGTCTCTCTTGTGTCTCTTGTGTCTCTCTTGTGTCTCTTGTGTCTCTTGTGTCTCTCTTGTGTCTCTCTTGTCTCTCTTGTGTCTCTCTTGTCTCTCTTGTGTCTCTTGTGTCTCTCTTGTGTCTCTTGTGTCTCTCTTGTCTCTCTTGTGTCTCTCTTGTCTCTCTTGTGTCTCTTGTGTCTCTTGTGTCTCTCTTGTGTCTCTCTTGTCTCTCTTGTGTCTCTTGTGTGTCTCTTGTGTCTCTCTTGTGTCTCTTGTGTCTCTCTTGTGTCTCTTGTGTCTCTCTTGTGTCTCTCTTGTGTCTCTTGTGTCTCTCTTGTGTCTCTTGTGTCTCTCTTGTGTCTCTCTTGTGTCTCTTGTGTCTCTCTTGTGTCTCTCTTGTGTCTCTTGTGTCTCTCTTGTGTCTCTTGTGTCTCTCTTGTGTCTCTCTTGTGTCTCTTGTCTCTCTTGTGTCTCTCTTGTGTCTCTTGTGTCTCTCTTGTGTCTCTTGTGTCTCTCTTGTGTCTCTTGTGTCTCTTGTGTCTCTCTTGTGTCTCTCTTGTGTCTCTTGTGTCTCTCTTGTGTCTCTTGTGTCTCTTGTGTCTCTCTTGTCTCTCTTGTGTCTCTCTTGTCTCTCTTGTGTCTCTCTTGTGTCTCTTGTGTCTCTTGTGTCTCTCTTGTCTCTCTTGTGTCTCTCTTGTGTCTCTCTTGTGTCTCTTGTGTCTCTCTTGTGTCTCTTGTGTCTCTTGTGTCTCTCTTGTCTCTCTTGTGTCTCTCTTGTGTCTCTCTTGTCTCTCTTGTGTCTCTTGTGTGTCTCTTGTGTCTCTCTTGTGTCTCTCTTGTGTCTCTTGTGTCTCTCTTGTCTCTCTTGTGTCTCTCTTGTCTCTCTTGTGTCTCTTGTGTCTCTCTTGTGTCTCTCTTGTCTCTCTTGTGTCTCTTGTGTGTCTCTTGTGTCTCTCTTGTGTCTCTTGTGTCTCTCTTGTGTCTCTTGTGTCTCTCTTGTGTCTCTCTTGTGTCTCTTGTGTCTCTTGTCTCTCTTGTGTCTCTTGTGTCTCTCTTGTGTCTCTTGTGTCTCTCTTGTGTCTCTCTTGTGTCTCTTGTGTCTCTCTTGTGTCTCTCTTGTGTCTCTTGTGTCTCTCTTGTGTCTCTTGTGTCTCTCTTGTGTCTCTCTTGTGTCTCTTGTGTCTCTTGTCTCTCTTGTGTCTCTCTTGTGTCTCTTGTGTGTCTCTTGTGTCTCTCTTGTGTCTCTTGTGTCTCTCTTGTGTCTCTCTTGTCTCTCTTGTGTCTCTCTTGTGTCTCTCTTGTGTCTCTTGTGTCTCTTGTGTCTCTCTTGTCTCTCTTGTGTCTCTCTTGTCTCTCTTGTGTCTCTTGTGTCTCTCTTGTGTCTCTTGTGTCTCTCTTGTCTCTCTTGTGTCTCTTGTGTCTCTCTTGTGTCTCTCTTGTGTCTCTTGTGTCTCTCTTGTGTCTCTCTTGTGTCTCTCTTGTGTCTCTTGTGTCTCTCTTGTGTCTCTAGTGTCTCTCTTGTGTCTCTAGTGTCTCTTGTGTCTCTCTTGTGTCTCTCTTGTGTCTCTCTTGTGTCTCTTGTGTCTCTCTTGTGTCTCTCTTGTGTCTCTTGTGTCTCTCTTGTGTCTCTCTTGTGTCTCTTGTGTCTCTCTTGTGTCTCTTGTGTCTCTCTTGTGTCTCTTGTGTCTCTTGTGTCTCTCTTGTCTCTCTTGTGTCTCTCTTGTCTCTCTTGTGTCTCTCTTGTGTCTCTTGTGTCTCTTGTGTCTCTCTTGTGTCTCTCTTGTGTCTCTTGTGTGTCTCTTGTGTCTCTCTTGTGTCTCTTGTGTCTCTTGTGTCTCTCTTGTGTCTCTCTTGTCTCTCTTGTGTCTCTCTTGTGTCTCTCTTGTGTCTCTTGTGTCTCTCTTGTGTCTCTTGTCTCTCTTGTGTCTCTCTTGTGTCTCTTGTGTCTCTCTTGTGTCTCTTGTGTCTCTTGTGTCTCTCTTGTCTCTCTTGTGTCTCTCTTGTCTCTCTTGTGTCTCTTGTGTCTCTCTTGTGTCTCTTGTGTCTCTCTTGTGTCTCTCTTGTGTCTCTCTTGTGTCTCTTGTGTCTCTTGTGTCTCTCTTGTGTGTCTCTTGTGTCTCTCTTGTGTCTCTCTTGTGTCTCTTGTGTCTCTCTAGTGTCTCTTGTGTCTCTCTTGTGTCTCTCTTGTGTCTCTCTTGTGTCTCTCTTGTGTCTCTTGTGTCTCTCTAGTGTCTCTCTTGTGTCTCTTGTGTCTCTCTAGTGTCTCTTGTGTCTCTCTTGTGTCTCTCTTGTGTCTCTCTTGTGTCTCTCTTGTGTCTCTTGTGTGTCTCTTGTGTCTCTCTTGTGTCTCTTGTGTCTCTTGTGTCTCTCTTGTGTCTCTCTTGTCTCTCTTGTGTCTCTTGTGTCTCTCTTGTGTCTCTCTTGTGTCTCTTGTGTCTCTTGTGTCTCTCTTGTGTCTCTCTTGTGTCTCTCTTGTGTGTCTCTTGTGTCTCTTGTGTCTCTCTAGTGTCTCTTGTGTGTCTCTTGTGTCTCTCTTGTGTCTCTCTTGTGTCTCTTGTGTCTCTCTAGTGTCTCTTGTGTCTCTCTTGTGTCTCTTGTGTGTCTCTTGTGTCTCTCTTGTGTCTCTCTTGTGTCTCTTGTGTCTCTTGTGTCTCTCTTGTGTCTCTCTTGTGTCTCTCTTGTCTCTCTTGTGTCTCTCTTGTGTCTCTCTTGTGTCTCTTGTGTCTCTTGTGTCTCTCTTGTGTCTCTCTTGTGTCTCTCTTGTGTGTCTCTTGTGTCTCTTGTGTCTCTCTAGTGTCTCTTGTGTCTCTCTTGTGTCTCTTGTGTCTCTTGTGTCTCTCTAGTGTCTCTCTTGTGTCTCTTGTGTCTCTCTAGTGTCTCTTGTGTCTCTTGTGTCTCTCTTGTGTCTCTCTTGTGTCTCTTGTGTGTCTCTTGTGTCTCTCTTGTGTCTCTCTTGTGTCTCTCTTGTGTCTCTTGTGTCTCTCTTGTGTCTCTCTTGTGTCTCTTGTGTGTCTCTTGTGTCTCTCTTGTGTCTCTCTTGTGTCTCTCTTGTGTCTCTTGTGTCTCTCTTGTGTCTCTCTTGTGTCTCTTGTGTCTCTCTTGTGTCTCTCTTGTGTCTCTTGTGTCTCTCTTGTGTCTCTCTTGTGTCTCTTGTGTCTCTCTTGTGTCTCTCTTGTGTCTCTTGTGTCTCTCTTGTGTCTCTTGTGTGTCTCTTGTGTGTCTCTTGTGTCTCTCTTGTGTGTCTCTTGTGTCTCTCTTGTCTCTCTTGTGTCTCTCTTGTGTCTCTTGTGTCTCTCTTGTGTCTCTCTTGTGTCTCTTGTGTCTCTCTTGTGTCTCTCTTGTGTCTCTTGTGTCTCTCTTGTGTCTCTCTTGTGTCTCTCTTGTGTCTCTTGTGTCTCTTGTGTCTCTCTTGTGTCTCTCTTGTGTGTCTCTTGTGTCTCTCTTGTCTCTCTTGTGTCTCTCTAGTGTCTCTTGTGTCTCTCTTGTGTGTCTCTTGTGTCTCTCTTGTGTCTCTTGTGTCTCTTGTGTCTCTTGTGTCTCTCTTGTGTCTCTTGTGTCTCTCTAGTGTCTCTTGTGTCTCTCTTGTGTCTCTCTTGTGTCTCTTGTGTCTCTCTTGTGTCTCTCTTGTGTCTCTTGTGTCTCTCTTGTGTCTCTCTTGTGTCTCTTGTGTCTCTCTTGTGTCTCTCTTGTGTCTCTTGTGTCTCTCTTGTGTCTCTCTTGTGTCTCTTGTGTCTCTCTTGTGTCTCTCTTGTGTCTCTCTTGTCTCTCTTGTGTCTCTCTTGTGTCTCTTGTGTCTCTCTTGTGTCTCTCTTGTGTCTCTCTTGTGTCTCTTGTCTCTCTTGTGTCTCTCTTGTGTCTCTCTTGTGTCTCTTGTGTCTCTCTTGTGTCTCTCTTGTGTCTCTTGTGTCTCTCTTGTGTCTCTCTTGTGTCTCTCTTGTGTCTCTTGTGTCTCTTGTGTCTCTTGTGTCTCTCTTGTGTCTCTTGTGTCTCTCTAGTGTCTCTTGTGTCTCTCTTGTGTCTCTCTTGTGTCTCTTGTGTCTCTCTTGTGTCTCTCTTGTGTCTCTTGTGTCTCTCTTGTGTCTCTCTTGTGTCTCTTGTGTCTCTCTTGTGTCTCTCTTGTGTCTCTTGTGTCTCTCTTGTGTCTCTCTTGTGTCTCTTGTGTCTCTCTTGTGTCTCTCTTGTGTCTCTCTTGTCTCTCTTGTGTCTCTCTTGTGTCTCTTGTGTCTCTCTTGTGTCTCTCTTGTGTCTCTTGTGTCTCTTGTGTCTCTCTTGTGTCTCTCTTGTGTGTCTCTTGTGTCTCTCTTGTCTCTCTTGTGTCTCTCTTGTGTCTCTTGTGTCTCTCTTGTGTCTCTTGTGTCTCTCTAGTGTCTCTTGTGTCTCTCTTGTGTCTCTTGTGTCTCTCTTGTGTCTCTTGTGTCTCTTGTGTCTCTCTTGTGTCTCTTGTGTCTCTCTAGTGTCTCTTGTGTCTCTCTTGTGTCTCTTGTGTCTCTCTTGTGTCTCTTGTGTCTCTCTAGTGTCTCTTGTGTCTCTCTTGTGTCTCTCTTGTGTCTCTCTTGTGTCTCTTGTGTCTCTTGTGTCTCTTGTGTCTCTCTTGTGTCTCTCTTGTCTCTCTTGTGTCTCTCTTGTGTCTCTTGTGTCTCTCTTGTGTCTCTCTTGTGTCTCTCTTGTGTCTCTTGTGTCTCTTGTGTCTCTCTTGTGTCTCTTGTGTCTCTCTAGTGTCTCTTGTGTCTCTCTTGTGTCTCTTGTGTCTCTCTTGTGTCTCTTGTGTCTCTCTTGTGTCTCTCTTGTGTCTCTTGTGTCTCTTGTGTCTCTTGTGTCTCTCTAGTGTCTCTTGTGTCTCTCTTGTGTCTCTCTTGTGTCTCTCTTGTGTCTCTTGTGTCTCTCTTGTGTCTCTCTTGTGTCTCTTGTGTCTCTTGTGTCTCTTGTGTCTCTCTAGTGTCTCTTGTGTCTCTCTTGTGTCTCTCTTGTGTCTCTCTTGTGTCTCTCTTGTGTCTCTTGTGTCTCTAGTGTCTCTTGTGTCTCTCTTGTGTCTCTCTTGTGTCTCTTGTGTCTCTTGTGTCTCTCTTGTGTCTCTTGTGTCTCTCTTGTGTCTCTTGTGTCTCTCTAGTGTCTCTTGTGTCTCTCTTGTGTCTCTTGTGTCTCTCTAGTGTCTCTTGTGTCTCTCTTGTGTCTCTTGTGTCTCTCTAGTGTCTCTTGTGTCTCTCTTGTGTCTCTTGTGTCTCTTGTGTCTCTCTTGTGTCTCTTGTGTCTCTCTAGTGTCTCTCTTGTGTCTCTCTTGTGTCTCTTGTGTCTCTTGTGTCTCTCTTGTCTCTCTTGTGTCTCTCTTGTGTCTCTTGTGTCTCTCTTGTGTCTCTTGTGTCTCTCTTGTGTCTCTCTTGTGTCTCTCTTGTGTCTCTTGTGTCTCTTGTGTCTCTTGTGTCTCTCTAGTGTCTCTTGTGTCTCTCTTGTGTCTCTCTTGTGTCTCTCTTGTGTCTCTTGTGTCTCTCTTGTGTCTCTAGTGTCTCTCTTGTGTCTCTAGTGTCTCTTGTGTCTCTCTTGTGTCTCTCTTGTGTCTCTCTTGTCTCTCTTGTGTGTCTCTTGTGTGTCTCTTGTGTCTCTTGTGTCTCTTGTGTCTCTTGTGTCTCTTGTGTCTCTTGTGTCTCTCTTGTGTCTCTTGTGTCTCTCTTGTGTCTCTTGTGTCTCTCTTGTGTCTCTTGTGTCTCTTGTGTCTCTCTTGTGTCTCTTGTGTCTCTCTAGTGTCTCTTGTGTCTCTCTTGTGTCTCTTGTGTCTCTCTAGTGTCTCTTGTGTCTCTCTTGTGTCTCTTGTGTCTCTTGTGTCTCTCTTGTGTCTCTAGTGTCTCTTGTGTCTCTCTTGTGTCTCTCTTGTGTCTCTCTTGTCTCTCTTGTGTGTCTCTTGTGTGTCTCTTGTGTCTCTTGTGTCTCTCTTGTGTCTCTTGTGTCTCTCTAGTGTCTCTTGTGTCTCTCTTGTGTCTCTTGTGTCTCTCTAGTGTCTCTTGTGTCTCTCTTGTGTCTCTTGTGTCTCTTGTGTCTCTCTTGTGTCTCTAGTGTCTCTTGTGTCTCTCTTGTGTCTCTCTTGTGTCTCTCTTGTCTCTCTTGTGTGTCTCTTGTGTGTCTCTTGTGTCTCTTGTGTCTCTCTTGTGTCTCTTGTGTCTCTCTTGTGTCTCTTGTGTCTCTCTTGTGTCTCTCTTGTGTCTCTCTTGTGTCTCTTGTGTCTCTTGTGTCTCTTGTGTCTCTCTAGTGTCTCTTGTGTCTCTCTTGTGTCTCTCTTGTGTCTCTCTTGTGTCTCTTGTGTCTCTCTTGTGTCTCTAGTGTCTCTCTTGTGTCTCTAGTGTCTCTTGTGTCTCTCTTGTGTCTCTCTTGTGTCTCTCTTGTCTCTCTTGTGTGTCTCTTGTGTGTCTCTTGTGTCTCTTGTGTCTCTCTTGTGTCTCTTGTGTCTCTCTAGTGTCTCTTGTGTCTCTCTTGTGTCTCTTGTGTCTCTTGTGTCTCTCTTGTGTCTCTAGTGTCTCTCTTGTGTCTCTAGTGTCTCTTGTGTCTCTCTTGTGTCTCTCTTGTGTCTCTCTTGTCTCTCTTGTGTGTCTCTTGTGTGTCTCTTGTGTCTCTTGTGTCTCTCTAGTGTCTCTTGTGTCTCTCTTGTGTCTCTCTTGTGTCTCTTGTGTCTCTCTTGTGTCTCTTGTGTCTCTCTTGTGTCTCTTGTGTCTCTCTTGTGTCTCTCTTGTGTCTCTCTTGTGTCTCTTGTGTCTCTTGTGTCTCTTGTGTCTCTCTAGTGTCTCTTGTGTCTCTCTTGTGTCTCTCTTGTGTCTCTCTTGTGTCTCTTGTGTCTCTCTTGTGTCTCTAGTGTCTCTCTTGTGTCTCTAGTGTCTCTTGTGTCTCTCTTGTGTCTCTTGTGTCTCTCTTGTGTCTCTCTTGTGTCTCTCTTGTGTCTCTTGTGTCTCTTGTGTCTCTCTTGTCTCTCTTGTGTGTCTCTTGTGTGTCTCTTGTGTCTCTTGTGTCTCTCTTGTGTCTCTTGTGTCTCTCTAGTGTCTCTTGTGTCTCTCTTGTGTCTCTCTTGTGTCTCTTGTGTGTCTCTTGTGTCTCTCTTGTGTCTCTCTTGTGTCTCTTGTGTCTCTCTTGTGTCTCTCTTGTGTCTCTTGTGTCTCTCTTGTGTCTCTCTTGTGTCTCTCTTGTGTCTCTCTTGTGTCTCTTGTGTCTCTTGTGTCTCTTGTGTCTCTCTTGTCTCTCTTGTGTCTCTTGTGTCTCTCTTGTGTCTCTCTTGTCTCTCTTGTGTCTCTCTTGTGTCTCTTGTGTCTCTTGTGTCTCTCTTGTGTCTCTCTTGTCTCTCTTGTGTCTCTCTTGTGTCTCTCTTGTGTCTCTTGTGTCTCTTGTGTCTCTCTTGTCTCTCTTGTGTCTCTCTTGTCTCTCTTGTGTCTCTTGTGTCTCTTGTGTCTCTCTTGTGTCTCTTGTGTGTCTCTTGTGTCTCTCTTGTGTCTCTCTTGTGTCTCTTGTGTCTCTCTAGTCTCTCTTGTGTCTCTTGTGTCTCTCTTGTGTCTCTTGTGTCTCTCTTGTCTCTCTTGTGTCTCTCTTGTCTCTCTTGTGTCTCTTGTGTCTCTCTAGTGTCTCTTGTGTGTCTCTTGTGTCTCTCTTGTGTCTCTTGTGTGTCTCTTGTGTCTCTCTTGTGTCTCTCTTGTGTCTCTTGTGTCTCTTGTGTCTCTCTTGTCTCTCTTGTGTCTCTCTTGTCTCTCTTGTGTCTCTTGTGTCTCTTGTGTCTCTCTTGTCTCTCTTGTGTCTCTCTTGTCTCTCTTGTGTCTCTTGTGTCTCTTGTGTCTCTCTTGTGTCTCTCTTGTCTCTCTTGTGTCTCTTGTGTGTCTCTTGTGTCTCTCTTGTGTCTCTCTTGTGTCTCTTGTGTCTCTTGTGTCTCTCTTGTGTCTCTCTTGTGTCTCTTGTGTCTCTCTTGTGTCTCTTGTGTCTCTTGTGTCTCTCTTGTCTCTCTTGTGTCTCTCTTGTCTCTCTTGTGTCTCTCTTGTGTCTCTTGTGTCTCTCTTGTGTCTCTTGTCTCTCTTGTGTCTCTTGTGTGTCTCTTGTGTCTCTCTTGTGTCTCTCTTGTGTCTCTTGTGTCTCTTGTGTCTCTCTTGTCTCTCTTGTGTCTCTCTTGTCTCTCTTGTGTCTCTTGTGTCTCTTGTGTCTCTCTTGTCTCTCTTGTGTCTCTCTTGTCTCTCTTGTGTCTCTTGTGTCTCTTGTGTCTCTCTTGTGTCTCTCTTGTCTCTCTTGTGTCTCTTGTGTGTCTCTTGTGTCTCTCTTGTGTCTCTCTTGTGTCTCTTGTGTCTCTTGTGTCTCTCTTGTGTCTCTTGTGTCTCTCTTGTGTCTCTTGTGTCTCTTGTGTCTCTCTTGTCTCTCTTGTGTCTCTCTTGTGTCTCTCTTGTCTCTCTTGTGTCTCTTGTGTGTCTCTTGTGTCTCTCTTGTGTCTCTCTTGTGTCTCTTGTGTCTCTCTTGTCTCTCTTGTGTCTCTCTTGTCTCTCTTGTGTCTCTTGTGTCTCTCTTGTGTCTCTCTTGTCTCTCTTGTGTCTCTTGTGTGTCTCTTGTGTCTCTCTTGTGTCTCTTGTGTCTCTCTTGTGTCTCTTGTGTCTCTCTTGTGTCTCTCTTGTGTCTCTTGTGTCTCTTGTCTCTCTTGTGTCTCTTGTGTCTCTCTTGTGTCTCTTGTGTCTCTCTTGTGTCTCTCTTGTGTCTCTTGTGTCTCTCTTGTGTCTCTCTTGTGTCTCTTGTGTCTCTCTTGTGTCTCTTGTGTCTCTCTTGTGTCTCTCTTGTGTCTCTTGTGTCTCTTGTCTCTCTTGTGTCTCTCTTGTGTCTCTTGTGTGTCTCTTGTGTCTCTCTTGTGTCTCTTGTGTCTCTTGTGTCTCTCTTGTGTCTCTCTTGTCTCTCTTGTGTCTCTCTTGTGTCTCTCTTGTGTCTCTTGTGTCTCTTGTGTCTCTCTTGTGTCTCTCTTGTCTCTCTTGTGTCTCTTGTGTCTCTCTTGTGTCTCTTGTGTCTCTTGTGTCTCTCTTGTCTCTCTTGTGTCTCTCTTGTCTCTCTTGTGTCTCTCTTGTGTCTC
This sequence comes from Myoxocephalus aenaeus, assembly GCA_038501785.1. Taxonomy (NCBI): domain Eukaryota; kingdom Metazoa; phylum Chordata; class Actinopteri; order Perciformes; family Cottidae; genus Myoxocephalus; species Myoxocephalus aenaeus. The sequence goes on along the minus strand of JBAMJR010000238.1, from coordinate 109,942 downwards.
TTGTGTCTCTTGTGTCTCTCTTGTCTCTCTTGTGTCTCTCTTGTGTCTCTCTTGTGTCTCTTGTGTCTCTCTTGTGTCTCTTGTGTCTCTTGTGTCTCTCTTGTCTCTCTTGTGTCTCTCTTGTGTCTCTCTTGTCTCTCTTGTGTCTCTTGTGTGTCTCTTGTGTCTCTCTTGTGTCTCTCTTGTGTCTCTTGTGTCTCTCTTGTCTCTCTTGTGTCTCTCTTGTCTCTCTTGTGTCTCTTGTGTCTCTCTTGTGTCTCTCTTGTCTCTCTTGTGTCTCTTGTGTGTCTCTTGTGTCTCTCTTGTGTCTCTTGTGTCTCTCTTGTGTCTCTTGTGTCTCTCTTGTGTCTCTCTTGTGTCTCTTGTGTCTCTTGTCTCTCTTGTGTCTCTTGTGTCTCTCTTGTGTCTCTTGTGTCTCTCTTGTGTCTCTCTTGTGTCTCTTGTGTCTCTCTTGTGTCTCTTGTGTCTCTCTTGTGTCTCTCTTGTGTCTCTTGTGTCTCTTGTCTCTCTTGTGTCTCTCTTGTGTCTCTTGTGTGTCTCTTGTGTCTCTCTTGTGTCTCTTGTGTCTCTTGTGTCTCTTGTGTCTCTCTTGTCTCTCTTGTGTCTCTCTTGTCTCTCTTGTGTCTCTTGTGTCTCTCTTGTGTCTCTTGTGTCTCTCTTGTGTCTCTCTTGTGTCTCTTGTGTCTCTCTTGTGTCTCTCTTGTGTCTCTTGTGTCTCTTGTGTCTCTTGTGTCTCTCTTGTCTCTCTTGTGTCTCTCTTGTCTCTCTTGTGTCTCTTGTGTCTCTCTTGTGTCTCTTGTGTCTCTCTTGTGTCTCTCTTGTGTCTCTTGTGTCTCTCTTGTGTCTCTCTTGTGTCTCTCTTGTGTCTCTTGTGTCTCTCTTGTGTCTCTAGTGTCTCTCTTGTGTCTCTAGTGTCTCTTGTGTCTCTCTTGTGTCTCTCTTGTGTCTCTCTTGTGTCTCTTGTGTCTCTCTTGTGTCTCTCTTGTGTCTCTTGTGTCTCTCTTGTGTCTCTCTTGTGTCTCTTGTGTCTCTCTTGTGTCTCTTGTGTCTCTCTTGTGTCTCTTGTGTCTCTTGTGTCTCTCTTGTCTCTCTTGTGTCTCTCTTGTCTCTCTTGTGTCTCTCTTGTCTCTCTTGTGTCTCTCTTGTGTCTCTTGTGTCTCTTGTGTCTCTCTTGTGTCTCTCTTGTGTCTCTTGTGTGTCTCTTGTGTCTCTCTTGTGTCTCTTGTGTCTCTTGTGTCTCTCTTGTGTCTCTTGTGTCTCTCTTGTGTCTCTCTTGTCTCTCTTGTGTCTCTCTTGTGTCTCTCTTGTGTCTCTTGTGTCTCTCTTGTGTCTCTTGTCTCTCTTGTGTCTCTCTTGTGTCTCTTGTGTCTCTCTTGTGTCTCTTGTGTCTCTTGTGTCTCTCTTGTCTCTCTTGTGTCTCTCTTGTGTCTCTTGTGTCTCTTGTGTCTCTCTTGTCTCTCTTGTGTCTCTCTTGTCTCTCTTGTGTCTCTTGTGTCTCTCTTGTGTCTCTTGTGTCTCTCTTGTGTCTCTCTTGTGTCTCTCTTGTGTCTCTTGTGTCTCTTGTGTCTCTCTTGTGTCTCTTGTGTCTCTCTAGTGTCTCTTGTGTCTCTCTTGTGTCTCTCTTGTGTCTCTCTTGTGTCTCTCTTGTGTCTCTTGTGTCTCTTGTGTGTCTCTTGTGTCTCTCTTGTGTCTCTTGTGTCTCTTGTGTCTCTTGTGTCTCTCTTGTGTCTCTCTTGTCTCTCTTGTGTCTCTTGTGTCTCTCTTGTGTCTCTCTTGTGTCTCTTGTGTCTCTTGTGTCTCTCTTGTGTCTCTCTTGTGTCTCTCTTGTGTGTCTCTTGTGTCTCTCTTGTGTCTCTCTTGTGTCTCTTGTGTCTCTCTAGTGTCTCTTGTGTCTCTCTTGTGTCTCTTGTGTGTCTCTTGTGTCTCTCTTGTGTCTCTCTTGTGTCTCTTGTGTCTCTTGTGTCTCTCTTGTGTCTCTCTTGTGTCTCTCTTGTCTCTCTTGTGTCTCTCTTGTGTCTCTCTTGTGTCTCTTGTGTCTCTTGTGTCTCTCTTGTGTCTCTCTTGTGTCTCTCTTGTGTGTCTCTTGTGTCTCTTGTGTCTCTCTAGTGTCTCTTGTGTCTCTCTTGTGTCTCTTGTGTCTCTCTTGTGTCTCTCTTGTGTCTCTCTTGTGTCTCTTGTGTCTCTTGTGTCTCTCTTGTGTCTCTCTTGTGTCTCTCTTGTCTCTCTTGTGTCTCTCTTGTGTCTCTCTTGTGTCTCTTGTGTCTCTTGTGTCTCTCTTGTCTCTCTTGTGTCTCTCTTGTGTCTCTTGTCTCTCTTGTGTCTCTCTTGTGTCTCTTGTGTCTCTCTTGTGTCTCTTGTGTCTCTCTTGTCTCTCTTGTGTCTCTCTTGTGTCTCTTGTGTCTCTCTTGTGTGTCTCTTGTGTCTCTCTTGTGTCTCTTGTGTCTCTCTTGTCTCTCTTGTGTCTCTCTTGTCTCTCTTGTGTCTCTTGTGTCTCTCTTGTGTCTCTTGTGTCTCTCTTGTGTCTCTCTTGTGTCTCTTGTGTCTCTCTGAGGACTCAACAGGAAGAGTAACGCTCTGCTTCCTGTTCCCAGGCGGAGGCAGCAAAGGAAGGACCTGCAAGTGGAAAGACATGCTGCGCTTCTCCCACATCAGCCAGTGTGGGGACCTGGCCATAGGTGTGTGTGTGTGTGTGTGTGTGTGTGTGTGTGTGTGTGTGTGTGTGTGTGTGTGTGTGTGTGTGTGTGTGTGTGTGTGTGTGTGTGTGTGTGTGTGTGTGTGTGTGTGTGTGTCTTTCTCTCTCATCTCTCTCATCTCCTCCTCAGAGAGAGACTACCTCAGTCTGTGTGTGAAGCAGCCGATCGGGAAGAAACTGTTCCAGCTCTTCTGTCGGAGTCGAGCTGGTCTGCAGAGCTACATCTCACTGCTGGACGCTCTGGTACGCTTCAACTATGGAGCATAATAATAATAATAACAATAACTTTATTTATATAGCACCTTTATATAGTCTGCAGCAAAGGTGAGGCAATGGAACAATAGAAAGATCGACAGCGAGGCCCATAAATTAAACTAAATAATTTAGTGAAAATCAACAATAAAATCTAGCAGTAAAGTAACGACATCAAATAAAAGTCAGTCTGTAAAAATGGGTTTTAAGAAGTGATTTTAAATCATCCTATTTTTAGGCCCTTTCCTCTAAATGTCATCCCCGAACTAAAAAGGGTGTATCTCTGCAACCACTAGGGCTATTTGAATAATGTTGGTTATAATAAAAGGTACACATGTGAGATTTAGTTCAGATGTGTAAATATCAGTCTATATGTTACTGGTTACGCTCAATATGTGAACATTCTCTAACCCAAATCATAGCTCAATATGTGAACATTCTCTAACCCAAATCATAAACAATATGTGAACATTCTCTAACCCAAATCATAACACAATATGTGAACATTCTCTAACCCAAATCATAACACAATATGTGAACATTCTCTCTGTAAAGGTTGACTTTGATAAAGTGAAGCAGAACAAAGTTAGAGAGGGTTTAGAACAGAGAACATTCAGGCCAGGTCCCATTGGGGCCCAAAGGCCCGCTGACCCCAATGTGTCCAATGGGCCCATTGGGGCTATTCGAATGATATTTCAATTTTCTCATGTACTAAACCATACATTTCACTTGTATATTACTTATGGTGTTCAATACATCAAAATACAGCAGTTTTGGGCATTTTTTTCATAAAACAAGCTATGATTTACAGTTTTATATAACAATCACTCAATCTGGGGGGATTGGTTTCTAAAAGGTTTTAAGCAAACAGTGGAGAGAAGCCGAGATCGGTGAGATGAGATGAGATGAGGTGAGATGAGATGAGATGAGGTGAGATGAGATGAGGTGAGGTGAGGTGAGGTGAGATGAGATGAGGTGAGGTGAGGTGAGATGAGATGAGGTGAGGTGAGGTGAGATGAGGTGAAATGAGATGAGATGAGGTGAGGTGAGGTGAGATGAGGTGAGGTGAAATGAGATGAGATGAAATGAGATGAGGTGAGGTGAGATGAGATGAGATGAGATGAGGTGAGGTGAGATGAGATGAGATGAGGTGAGATGAGGTGAGATGAGATGAGGTGAGGTGAGATGAGATGAGGTGAGGTGAGATGAGATGAGGTGAGGTGAGATGAGGTGAGATGAGGTGAGATGAGATGAGGTGAGGTGAGATGAGATGAGGTGAGGTGAGATGAGGTGAGATGAGGTGAGATGAGATGAGATGAGATGAGGTGAGGTGAGATGAGATGAGATGAGGTGAGATGAGATGAGGTGAGATGAGATGAGATGAGGTGAGATGAGGTGAGATGAGATGAGGTGAGGTGAGATGAGGTGAGATGAGGTGAGATGAGATGAGGTGAGGTGAGATGAGATGAAATGAGGTGAGGTGAGATGAGGTGAGATGAGATGAGGTGAGGTGAGATGAGATGAGATGAGGTGAGATGAGGTGAGATGAGATGAGGTGAGATGAGATGAGGTGAGGTGAGATGAGGTGAGATGAGATGAGATGAGATGAGATGAGGTGAGATGAGGTGAGGTGAGATGAGGTGAGATGAGGTGAGGTGAGGTGAGGTGAGATGAGGTGAGATGAGATGAGATGAGGTGAGATGAGGTGAGATGAGGTGAGATGAGATGAGATGAGGTGAGATGAGGTGAGATGAGATGAGATGAGGTGAGGTGAGGTGAGGTGAGGTGAGATGAGGTGAGATGAGGTGAGATGAGATGAGATGAGATGAGGTGAGGTGAGATGAGATGAGATGAGGTGAGGTGAGGTGAGATGAGATGAGATGAGATGAGGTGAGATGAGATGAGATGAGGTGAGATGAGGTGAGATGAGGTGAGATGAGATGAGATGAGATGAGGTGAGGTGAGATGAGATGAGATGAGATGAGGTGAGATGAGGTGAGATGAGATGAGATGAGATGAGGTGAGATGAGATGAGATGAGATGAGGTGAGGTGAGGTGAGGTGAGGTGAGATGAGATGAGATGAGATGAGATGAGGTGAGGTGAGGTGAGGTGAGATGAGATGAGATGAGATGAGGTGAGATGAGATGAGATGAGGTGAGATGAGATGAGATGAGGTGAGATGAGGTGAGATGAGGTAAAAATATCCGGGTGCAAATACATCATCTGTGTTTCATTTACTCAAGAGAAGTGAACTCTGCTTTCATATCGTTGATATGAAAGCAGATATACAACTTCCCAACAGCACACTGTGATACATATCATAAAGAATATCTACTGACTTTCCTCCCTGTCTCCTCCTCGTCTTCTTCAGGACGCCTTCGACACAAAGTCGGACGAGGAGAGGAGAGTCTTCGGCATCAGCATCATTCAGAGGTTCCTCTGGAGTCAGGTCAGACGACCACACAGACCACATGCCTCAAGCATATCCCTGTTGTTTTACACCCACAATGCAACACTCCCTGTCCGTGTCCCTTCAGTCCAATCAGTGTGTCTCGGTCGTGGAGCGGCACGGACCGAGCTGCAAGCAGAGCCTGGAGCTCGACCCCTGCATGGACGTCTTCCACGACTGCAGGCAGTCAGTTCACTTCCCTCCTCTCTGCTTCTGCACGTGTTTTATGTGTTTTATGTGTTTTATGTGTTTTATGTGTTTTATGTGTTCACTCTGCTCTCTGCTCTAGAGACCTGCATGCATACCTCTGTGGAGATCCCTTCCTCCAGTACCAGGACAGCATGTTCTTTGACCGCTTCCTGCAGTGGAAGATGCTGGAGAGGTGTGTGTGTGTGTGTGTGTGTGTGTGTGTGTGTGTGTGTGTGTGTGTGTGTGTGTGTGTGTGTGTGTGTGTAGCTGGTTGCATATGAAATGCTCCGCTACGCTCACTGTTGACTCATTAAACTCAGTTTATTGAACGAGACCCTCTGTTTCTCTCAGGCAGCCCATCAGCAAGCAGCTGTTCAGACAGTACAGACTTCTGGGTAAAGGCGGGTTTGGAGAGGTAAGCCTCCGTTTCCTCATATTTCTGTATCCCAAATGAAAAGCATTCATGGAATTTAATTTACCCTCTTGTGCTCTCAGATCAGTTTGGTTTCATGTGTCAGGGTTTTAAGATATCCGTTTCCACCGTGACCAATAGATTCAATGTTTAAACCTTCAAAGTGCGTCATTATAAAAACTCAACGCCAGCTTGTTGTTCCAGAATCAGTTTCCCTGTTTTTACCAGAAACACTTCTTCACTGTAAAAGCGGTGACCAGAACCTGCGGCCATGAAAGCAGAACAATCTGCACCGCTTGGCGTCCCTTCATCCCAGCAGCTTCACTTCCACTAAACCAGAAGCTCACTGGTTTCTGCAGCAGCGTCTTCTCAGGACAACAATCAACCATTTTATGAGACGCTCTTTCTGTAGTTCACTCAAAACAACCCTACAGCTGCTACGTCTGGTCCCCGTCATCCAGCTTCCCTGTTACAAAGAGAAATGTATTTAAATCCAAACCGAGTAAGTTTGATGCCTAAAGCTACGGATATGGTCCTGGTCGGGTCTCAAAGGGCAAAGTGGTCTCAGAGGAGGGGCCGGACTACTGACCCGGTATGAATCGTCCAGAAAGGAGTTCTGTTGTCGCCCCCTTTCTGGATCCAGACCCGGGCTAGAGAGCACCAAGCTGCATGGGCTCAGCCTCCATGGGGGTCCAGCCATGTGCAAGGATTGGTGTTGGGGGTCGGGTGCATTGGGAGGACCCGAGGCCTTGCAGACTAGGATCTAGAGAGCCTCTGTTGGGAGGTACCTGATGCTTGCTTTGTGCACGAGCACCAAACCGCTTGGAGAACCCGTCGTACTTGGAGGAGCCGAGCTGTGAGCTGATCACCACCTGGTCGTGGGTTGGATCCCACACGTCTCCGCCTCCCGGAGATGTGTTCGTGCATGCTGGGGACACGGAGTCCAAGTGGGTCCTTCTCTCATGAATGCATTGTGGAAGTGGCTGCAGGAGTCGTGGTTGGAGGGTCTTCGGTGGCCTCCAGGCTCCGTCGGCCTCAGACGGGTACCGGTCTGCCAGATCGGCTGCAGCGGTCCCACCAAAGCAAAAACATATATGTATATACATAAATATGGTTCCTGAGACTTATGGAGAACACTTTCAGGTTGGCCTCAAGGAAGTTCTGGCAAACAGTCAGAGGACTCAGAAAGAGGAAAGGCTCAGGTTGTGCTGGATGAGGATGCTGTCAGGCGGCGGTGGTCTGGGATGCAACATCTGTTTGCAAATCATCTCTGTTTGATAAAATGATCCAAAGATGCCTTTTATCTCTCTGATCAAAATGTTAAAAGTAACCCTGAAGGGGAATTCCACCAAATCTGCATGTGCAAGGTCCGTCAGGGAGCAACAACCAGCCGGGGAAACTGGTATTCAAGTCATCGTCTGACGGAGGTTTTGTCGTAGTTTGAAGTTACGAAGACTCAAGTTCGGCGAGTTTGGAGTCTTCATCTTCAAATACGACTGTCGCCATGTTTTTTTTCAACCAATGAATAGAAGAATGCGGAGGAGCGAACCTGTCAATCACCTTGTAGCCCCGCCCTAAAGCGTCCCCTGCTTTATGGTCTGTCTGACTCTAAATGACCATAATTTACTAAATGAACATCATGCTGTATTGAAGAAGACTTGAAACTAGAGATTGAGACATAAACTCATGTTTACAATGTTTACTGAGGGAATACATCAAGAGAAGTAGAGTCATTTATATAGACTTCTATACAACCAGAGGAGTCACCCCCTGGTGGCCAGGAGAGAGAATGCAGCATCACATGAAGCATAGACTTCTATACAGCCAGAGGAGTCACCCCCTGGTGGTCAGGATAGAGAATGCAGCTTTAACACATGAAGCATAGACTTCTATACAACCAGAGGAGTCACCCCCTGGTGGCCAGGAGAGAGAATGCAGCATCACATGAAGCATAGACTTCTATACAGCCAGAGGAGTCACCCCCTGGTGGTCAGGAGAGAGAATGCAGCTTTAACACATGAAGCATAGACTTCTATACAACCAGAGGAGTCACCCCCTGGTGGTCAGGAGAGAGAATGCAGCTCTAACACATGAAGCATAGACTTCTATACAACCAGAGGAGTCACCCCCTGGTGGTCAGGAGAGAGAATACAGCTCTAACACATGAAGCATAGACTTCTATACAACCAGAGGAGTCACCCCCTGGTGGTCCGGAGAGAGAATGCATCGGCTTCGCTTGGCAAAACCGGAGGTTGCCACATGAGCTCAACCCATCCTTAATATTTCAGGATATCTCTTAAAAATGATGTTTCCTTATGATCATGTGATACTAAATCGTGTGCCACAATCTTAATCAGTCGTTCGATGTTGTTTGTTTTCTTTCCTCAGGTGTGGGCTTGTCAGGTGCGAGCCACAGGAATGATGTACGCCTGCAAAAAGCTGGAGAAGACTCACGTGAAGAAGAGGAAAGGAGAATCCATGGCGCTCAACGAGAAACAGATCCTGGAAGGACTGAACAGCAGATTTGTGGTGAGATTATCGCGCTTCATGTTTCATGTTTTCATTGCTGCTGAACGGTCAACAAACCCAATAAAACAACTAAAACATTCTATGAACAATAAACAACACTGTGGTTTCTTTTGACACTCACCAGAGCACCACATGTGGATTAATCCGCCGCTTAAAGTAGTCCCAACAAATGCACTGTTTCCTCCTGTTTGCGTTTTAGGAGGTTACTGAACTTTATGGAATATTGCCAGCCTTCAAAACTTCAACTCTCACTTCTTCCCTGTTCTCCATGCAGGTGAACCTGGCGTACGCCTACGAGACCAAGCACGCGCTCTGCATGGTGCTCACCATGATGAGCGGCGGCGACTTGAAGTTTCATATTCATAACATCGGCGTTCCCGGCCTGGACAAAGACCGAGTCCGCTTCTATGCTGCGGAAGTCTGCTGCGGAATAATTCACCTGCACCAGAACTCCATACTGTATCGGTCAGTCTGCGCCCTGTTAACTCATTATTACTTTAATTATGCTGATTATTTTCTCCATTGATCGATTGATTGTTGATTGTGAAAATAGAAATAAATGGTGTCACAATTATCACACTTAGTTTAGGCCAGACGTCAACATAAGAACTAATACATTAATATTATTAACATTATTTAAATGATTCATATTGAATTAGCATAATTACCAATAAATTAACACTATTCATAATACATTAACATTATTTAAATGATTCATATTGCATTAACATTATTCATAACACATTTACATTATTTAAATGATGTATATTGCATTAGCATCATTACTAATACATTAACGTTATTCATAATACATCAACAGTATTAATAATAAATTAACATCATTCATAATACATTAACATTACCACTAATGCATTTACCTTGTTAACATTATTACTAATAGATTAATATTATTAAATTAATTTCGTACTAACAAATTAACAGTATTTTACATTATTCATAATACATTAACATTATTTAAATGATTAATATTGCATTAACACAATTACGAAAACATTAACATTATTCATAATAATTATGAATTATTCCTAATCCTTAACATAATTACGAATAAATGAACATTATTAACGTGATCACTAACTCATTAACATTGTTCAGAATATCACTCATACATTAATATTATTACTAATATATAAACATCATTTAATCTGAATCCAGGGAATGATTTTACTTTTTTCTTCTTTTAATTGTTTCAGCTGTAAATTAATAATCAAAGTTCTCTAAATATTTCCAATAAATCTAGTAGAACACACTAAAGTGTATAAGTACATCACATGTGCACAGTACTGCAGTAAATGTATTTAAATACATCATATTACTGATTAGTAGTAATGCATCTCTGAATAAAATGCTGTTGTTGTTTTCATCTTCCAGGGATCTGAAACCAGAAAACATTCTGCTGGATGACCACGGTGCGTTCAGGAACCCGAGAACTCATAACCTCAGTCACATGTTCAGTCATATCTTCAATCATAACCGCAATAAACCGCACATTCCAGACGCAGAGCGACGACATGTTCTGACAGCCACCTTCGTGCCACCTCGGCTAATTTTAGCTCAGATAATTTGTCCTGGACGATCTGACGATAAGACGTGAGGAGGAAGTGCGAGGCCTTCAGGGACCGGGCGTGGCGGCTATTTTAAGAAGCCGTTCTGCACCTGTTGCTTCACTCCTGGCAGCGTGTTGTTGTTATTAAAACGTTGTCTCGTAGTTATGCATTCCTCAGCGGGCGAGGGGGGATAATTGAGCAAAGGGAAAGTACGTCGTAATAACCGAAGATTCTTCTTTCTTTGTTCCCTGAAGGCCACATCCGCATCTCTGACCTCGGCCTGGCGGTGCGGCTCTCTGAGGGCGGCACGGTGCGCGGCATGGTGGGCACGCTGGGATACATGGGTACGTACATAAAGAGGGCCTCGAACCCAGACCATGTTGAATAATGTACACACGAGGGCCTGGAACCCAGACCATGTTGAACAATGTACACACGAGGGCCTGGAACCCAGACCATGTTGAACAATGTATGTACGAGGGCCTCGAACCCAGACCATGTTGAACAATGTACACACGAGGGCCCCGAACCCAGACCATGTTGAACAATGTACACACGAGGGCCTCAAACCCAGACCATGTTGAACAATGTATGTACGAGGGCCTCAAACCTAGACCATGTTGAACAATGTACACACGAGGGCCTCGAACCCAGACCATGTTGAACAATGTACGCACGAGGGCCTCAAACCCAGACCAGGTTGAACAATGTATGCATGAGGGCCTCAAACCCAGACCATGTTGAACAATGTATGTACGACGGCCTCAAACCCAGACCATGTTGAACAATGTACACACGAGGGCCTCAAACCCAGACCAGGTTGAACAATGTACACACGAGGGCCTCGAACCCAGACTATGTTGAATAATGTATGTACGAGGGCCTCGAACCCAGACCATGTTGAACAATGTATGTACGAGGGCCTCGAACCCAGACCATGTTGAACAATGTACACACGAGGGCCTCGAACCCAGACCATGTTGAATAATATATGCACGAGGGCCTCGAACCCAGACCATGTTGAACAATGTATGTACGAGGGCCTCGAACCCAGACCATGTTGAACAATGTACACACGAGGGCCTCGAACCCAGACTATGTTGAATAATGTATGTACGAGGGCCTCGAACCCAGACCATGTTGGACACACACGTGCCGACCTCTTAGTTTATCTCTTTTTTCCGTTGTTTGTCTCGCTGGTAACCCCCATGTCTTAGCGTCACAGTTCTATGAATTGTGGGTAATTTGCCTGAGACACAGTCTGCAGAAATGCGGATTAACGGAAAGTGGGACGGATCTAAAACCTCACAGACTTTGCAGGAACGCGATTCAAACCCCAAAGAGTCTGGTTTCTGAGAGAAAGAAACCCTTTTCGATCTTCAGAGTTGTGGTGAAAAGTTTTTTAGGTCAGGTGATTTTTTATTATTATTATTATTATTATTATTATTATTATTGTGTAATACACATTTCTGCCACCAGAGGCTGAATCGCACCACTTCCTCCACACAATGATGATTTTTTAGCAGTGCAAATTGTCCCCTTGTGGCCGAAATGAGTATTACAACAACAAACCCCTTTACACCACATATTTCCACCTGTTCTCACTAATAATAATAAAAAAGGAAATTAGAAAGAAAATCCTGTGTTTAGATCAGACTCAGAGTTTTACTTCTCAGGTCTTCCGTATATTCATGAACGAATTCAGAATTATTTTTGTTCGCAGACAGGACGTACGGCATGTCCTCCCAGCAGAGCGGTGCTACACATGTTTTAGGTTCAGCTCAAGTACAGAAATACAAATAATTTTATTCCAAACGCCGTGGAGCATGAAGCTGATGAAACAATGTGAGGTAGATTTATTTGAGAATGTGTTTTGTGTCTCTGTTCACAAAAAAACAAAACGTGATTGGATGGGATTAAAACAGACGAGTTTATTGAGTATTTGTTTGCGACCCTTGTTTCAGCTCCCGAGGTGATCGGCCACAAGCATTATGGGATGAGCGTGGACTGGTGGGGCCTCGGCTGCCTCCTCTACGAGATGACGGCGGGCCAGCCGCCGCTCCGGCAGCGGGGCGAGCACCCAAAACCCGCCGAGATGGAGCGCCGGATCCAGAGGGAGGAGCTGGAGTACGGGGACAAGTTCAGCAAGGAGGTCCAGGACCTCTGCTCCTCGGTGGGTCCAGAACCAGCAGAGTCCAGATCACGGTCAGAGTCCGTCTTTTGAAACCGTCCTAACAGGTTGTTGTTCTTTCCCGCGTTGCAGCTGCTCATCAAGAACCCCAAAGAGAGGCTCGGCTGCCGGGCTTCAGGAGGGAGAGAAGTGCAGTCGCATCCCTTCTTCCAGAGCGTCAACTTCAGGATGCTGGAGGCCGGACTCGTGGAGCCGCCATTCAAACCGGACGCAAGTGACCGACTGTTTATCTGCTAGAATGAGAAGTGTCAAAATACATGAGAAGGGGGAAAATACATGAGAAGGGTCAAAATACATGAGAAGGGTCAAAATACATGAGAAGGGGGAAAATACATGAGAAGGGTCAAACATACATGAGAAGGGTTAAAATACATGAGAAGGGTCAAAATACATGAGAAGGGTCAAAATACATGAGAAGGGTCAAACATACATGAGAAGGGTCAAAATACATGAGAAGTGTCAAAATACATGAGAAGGGTTAAAAAACATGAGAAGGGTTAAAATACATGAGAAGGGTCAAACATACATGAGAAGGGGGAAAATACATGAGAAGGGTCAAAATACATGAGAAGGGTCAAAATACATGAGAAGGGGGAAAATACATGAGAAGGGTCAAACATACATGAGAAGGGTTAAAATACATGAGAAGGGTCAAAATACATGAGAAGGGTCAAACATACATGAGAAGGGTCAAAATACATGAGAAGGGTCAAAATACATGAGAAGTGTCAAAATACATGAGAAGGGTCAAAATACATGAGAAGGGTCAAAATACATGAGAAGGGTCAAAATACATGAGAAGGGTCAAAATACATGAGAAGTGTCAAAATACATGAGAAGGGTCAAAATACATGAGAAGGGTCAAAATACATGAGAAGTGTCAAAATACATGAGAAGGGTCAAAATACATGAGAAGGGTCAAAATACATGAGAAGGGTCAAAATACATGAGAAGGGTCAAAATACATGAGAAGGGTTAAAATACATGAGAAGGGTTAAAATACATGAGAAGGGTTAAAATACATGAGAAGGGTCAAAATACATGAGAAGGGTTAAAATACATGAGAAGGGTTAAAATACATGAGAAGGGTCAAAATACATGAGAAGGGTTAAAATACATGAGAAGGGTTAAAATACATGAGAAGTGTCAAAATACATGAGAAGTGTCAAAATACATGAGAAGGGTCAAAATACATGAGAAGGGTCAAAATACATGAGAAGGGTTAAAATACATGAGAAGGGTTAAAATACATGAGAAGGGTTAAAATACATGAGAAGGGTCAAAATACATGAGAAGGGTTAAAATACATGAGAAGGGTTAAAATACATGAGAAGGGTCAAAATACATGAGAAGGGTTAAAATACATGAGAAGTGTCAAAATACAAAAGAAGGGTTAAAATACATGAGAAGGGTTAGAAAAAATACGCGAGAAGTGTAAAAATACATAAGAAGGATAAACCGGGGTAATTTATGAGAGATACGTCATTCAGCCTGGTGTTTTATTGCAATTTTCAGTGCCAAAATATTCTATGTGAATTATACTTTATAGTTATGTCGCCATTTTCAGATTTGACTCAGCAATTTGAATATAATCTAATTTTTTAAAAATCTGTTATTTTCTCCCTTCCTTTAATTTGACTGCTGACACGTTTAAGTACAGATTTTGAACTTAAATCTCCAAAAACTGTATTTTTTTGATGCCACGTTCATAAAAGAAGACTTATTGCTTTATTTCTTCTCAGTAAAATTATTATTTATTTAGCAGTCAAGCATTTGCACCAACGTCCCTTTTTAAAATCCAATGATGTCATTTTGATTAACACGATTACAGGATGACTTTAAACTCATTTTACAGTCACACTGTTTTAGCTGAAATGAACCACATTAATGTTCATGTTCATGTTCATGTTCATGGTTATTCACACAGTCATCTGACGTGAGGAGCGTTCACCATACGAAGAGAAAGTTAACAAGAATACGAAATAAGAGCATGAGGCCCAATATCTATTTTCTTTTAAAATACACATTATTTTATTATCGATATAATATGAACACACACATATATATATATATATATATATATAGATATATATATATATATATATATATATATATATATATATGCTCAGGTCAGCTGATGCATTAATGTGTTCATCACTTTAAAGTTGCAGGTCGTGAAGGTGGAGCTCATTGAATTACTTTCTACCTGCTGCTGGTGTTTTCTGGTCTGTTTGGTTCGGTTCTGACTGTGTCTGTGACGTGTTCGCCCCCTGCAGCCCAGACTGGTGTACTGCAGCGACGTGCAGGACATCGAGGAGTTCTCCTCAGTGAAGGGCGTCACTCTGGACCAGAAGGACAACGATTTCTACTGCAAGTTCAACACCGGCAGCGTCAGCATCACCTGGCAGAACGAGGTGAGGGCACAACAACCACGTTATGGTGTCGGTCCTCAGTCTACAGGACCTCCTCACCTTCCTCCTCCTCCTCCTCCTCCTCCTCAGATGATCGAGACGGGGTGCTTCAGGGAGCTCAACCTGTTCGGTCCTGATGGATCTCGATCTCCGGACCTGGACTGGTCGCTGAACCCCGACCTCCCCAAACGCAGCCTGCTGGACCGAATCCTACGTAGACAAGTAAGAACTGCTTAGTGCTGCAGTACAAGTACTAATACCACTGTGAAAGTACTAATACCATACCACACGTAGGTAAAAGTATTGATGTTAGTATATTAGTATCAGTATGTGGGTAACGTGGTGGAGGAGTCTGAGTGGCTCAGTGACCTCCACCTCCACCACGTCAGGTTCAGGAGTCTCAGGATCGCCTCTCTGCTGTTTGCAGATGATGTGGTCCTGTTGGCCTCCTCGGACCGTGAGTTTCCTCTGTAGGGCTCGGCCTTAGAGATAGAGTAAGGAGATGAGTTTCCTTCGTAGGGCTCGGCCTTAGAGATAGAGTAAGGAGATGAGTTTCCTCTGTAGGGCTCAGCCTTAGAGATAGAGTAAGGAGATGAGTTTCCTCTGTAGGGCTCAGCCTTAGAGATAGGGTAAGGAGATGAGTTTCCTTCGTAGGGCTCGGCCTTAGAGATAGGGTAAGGTGATGAGTTTCCTCCGTAGGGCTCAGCCTTAGAGATAGAGTAAGGAGATGAGCTTCCTCTGTAGGGCTCAGCCTTAGAGATAGAGTAAGGAGATGAGTTTCCTCTGTAGGGCTCGGCCTTAGAGATAGGGTAAGGAGATGAGTTTCCTCTGTAGGGCTCAGCCTTAGAGATAGAGTAAGGAGATGAGTTTCCTCTGTAGGGCTCGGCCTTAGAGATAGGGTAAGGAGATGAGTTTCCTCTGTAGGGCTCGGCCTTAGAGATAGAGTAAGGAGATGAGTTTCCTCTGTAGGGCTCGGCCTTAGAGATAGGGTAAGGAGATGAGTTTCCTCTGTAGGGCTCGGCCTTAGAGATAGAGTAAGGTGATGAGTTTCCTCTGTAGGGCTCGGCCTTAGAGATAGAGTAAGGAGATGAGTTTCCTCTGTAGGGCTCAGCCTTAGAGATAGAGTAAGGTGATGAGTTTCCTCTGTAGGGCTCGGCCTTAGAGATAGAGTAAGGAGATGAGTTTCCTCAGTAGGGCTCGGCCTTAGAGATAGGGTAAGGAGATGAGTTTCCTCTGTAGGGCTCAGCCTTAGAGATAGAGTAAGGAGATGAGCTTCCTCTGTAGGGCTCGGCCTTAGAGATAGGGTAAGGAGATGAGTTTCCTCTGTAGGGCTCAGCCTTAGAGATAGGGTAAGGAGATGAGTTTCCTCTGTAGGGCTCGGCCTTAGAGATAGGGTAAGGAGATGAGCTTCCTCTGTAGGGCTCAGCCTTAGAGATAGAGTAAGGAGATGAGTTTCCTCTGTAGGGCTCGGCCTTAGAGATAGGGTAAGGAGATGAGTTTCCTCTGTAGGGCTCAGCCTTAGAGATAGAGTAAGGAGATGAGTTTCCTTCGTAGGGCTCGGCCTTAGAGATAAGGAGCTCGGACATCAGGAGGAGCTTGGAGTCGAGTCGCTGCTCCTTCGTGTCTAAAGGAGTCAGCTGAGGTGTTCAGCATCTAGTCAGGACGCCTCCTGGACGCCTCCATTAGAGGTTTTAGGGCTCGTCCAACTGGAGGAGACCCAGGACACGCTGGAGGATTATATCTCCAGATGACTGGAACGCCTCGGGATCCCAGAATGATCTGAACATGTTGCAGTGAGAGGGAAGTCTGGGTCGGTCTGCTGGGTCTGCTGCCACCAGACCAGACCCGGATAAGAGGATGATGATGATGATGATGATGGATGATATATCTGAAGTTTCTGCTGCAACAATGTTGCACTTTAACTCCTTTGTATCTTGTTTAGATTAATGTACATCAATGCATCATATTCTACAAGATTAGCATGTTTGTAGCGTGTAGTTGTACAATATGTACCTCTGAGATGTAGTACAGTAAAAAGTACTATATGTACCTCTGAGATGTAGTACAGTAAAAAGTACAATATGTATTCTGAGATGTAGTACAGTAAAAAGTACAATATGTATTCTGAGATGTAGTACAGTAAAAAGTAGTGTAGTGTTGTGGAGATGAAGTATAAAAAGGCAGAAAATAGAAACGCTAAAGTACCTTGAATTAGTACTTCAGTCCAGTACTACGTGTTTTTTCTGAAGGCTGAATACTTCTTTCCTTTCAGCATCCTTCAGACCCGTCAGATGAAAGCAAACAGGGGCTGATCAGTGACAACTACATGAAGCCAGGAATGGTGAGCACATCGCTGTGAGAACGGAGGGATGGAGAGACGGAGAGATGAGAGACGGAGGGATGGAGAGATCAGAGACGGAGGGATGGAGAGACGGAGAGATGAGAGACGGAGAGATGAGAGACGGAGAGATGAGAGACGGAGGGATGGAGAGAGACGACGGCTGTAAAGACACTTGAACACTAAACACACAACCATCAAGTTTACAGAACACAAAGACATACTGACGCCGTTTAAAATGAAATGTCTTTTGTTAAATGTAGCTCATTGTAAAGATACTTTACTTCAGTGTAAAGATACTTCATTGTAAAGATACTTCAGTGTAAAGATACTTCAGTGTAAAGATACTTTACTTCAGTGTAAAGATACTTCAGTGTAAAGATACTTTACTTCAGTGTAAAGATACTTCAGTGTAAAGATACTTTACTTCAGTGTAAAGATACTTCAGTGTAAAGATACTTCATTGTAAAGATACTTCATTGTAAAGATACTTCAGTGTAAAGATACTTTACTTCAGTTTAAAGATACTTCAGTGTAAAGATACTTTACTTCAGTGTAAAGATACTTCAGTGTAAAGATACTTTACTTCAGTGTAAAGATACTTCAGTGTAAAGATACTTTACTTCAGTGTAAAGATACTTCAGTGTAAAGATACTTTACTTCAGTGTAAAGATACTTCAGTGTAAAGATACTTTACTTCAGTGTAAAGATACTTCAGTGTAAAGATACTTTACTTCAGTGTAAAGATACTTCAGTGTAAAGATACTTTACTTCAGTTTAAAGATACTTCACCAGTTCAGTTGTTTTTTATTTGTATTAATGTGTGGTGGTTTAAATGGATAAATATAAATATATGTATGTTTCTGTCTCTACCCGCCAAGACAATAAACCTGTAATGTTGCAACGCGTCTTCAGTTCATGAAACTATTATTAACCATAAAATGTTAATAATAGTTAATAGAATGTTGCATATTTATTCTGACATTTTTACAGAAACGTTATTTACTCCTCCTTAAAGTAAATAATCTCCAGATTAAATAACTAATCTTTAGTTGCAGCACCTTCTTCATTCTAAAACATCATAAACGACTCGTTTCACGTCAATAATTCATTTTTATTATTTATTTATTATTATTTAACTCAGAGTATAAAACAGGAAATAACTGACAAAACGTTAGAAAACAAAACAAATCATCAAAGAGCCTGAACGCACTGAAGACAGAGCTTCAAGGTGACCTCTCCTCAGCAGGACGTGCACATCTTAAAGCGCTCAGAGGGGACGTGAACATATGACATGAGCTTCTCATCAACAAGCTGTGGAGATCAGACACGACGTCCCGGAGCCTCGGCCTGGCGGCAGCGCTTACTTTATTTTACCGGCTGGAGGCGGGACAATGTTTGGACATTTGATGGAGCGATGGGGGGGCGGGGCTAGAGGGGAGGGGGCGTGGTCATCCTTCCCACGGGGGACTGCGGCGCCCGTCCACGTCCGTCTCCACGTGGAACAGCATGTCCGCCAGCGTGTGTTCGATCACGGCCCCCGAGCCCATCTCGCTGATCTGAGACGACAACAACAACAACAACAACAACAACAAGATGCATTAGTGGAACGGTCTTTATGAGAATCAGAATTATTTATTGGCCATTTAATGCAAGTATGTTGCACATAAAAAGGAATTTGACACGATGAAAGGTGCATAATTACAATTTAAATAAAAAATTACATTTGTACAAAACTAAAAATGAACAAAATAAAGATTTACAAAAAAATTAATTTTTAATTTACAAAATTAAAAATTTACAAAATTTACAAAATCTACAAAATTAAAAGTTGACAAAATTTAATAGATACAATATAAAATTAAAATTAAAGTATAATAAAAACTAAAATAATTTTCTTAAATAGAGGATGCTTTTCCTCACCGGCTGGTATTTGAGGTCTTTCGGAGGGTGTCTGAACTGTGGCCCAAAGTTGACTGAAACCTGAAGAAAGACGGTGAAGTTTAGCGCAAAAAAACTAAACAACAACAACAACCAAGAAAATAAAAACAAATAAAAAACCCAACGCTTGACTGACCGTGCAGCTCTTGTAGAGGGAGATGGCCGGAAAGTACATGCCTTCAAACAGGTTTTCATAGGCGACACCTTGGCTCACGCCGTTTTTGAAGAATATCATCTAAAAAAATTAAATAAGTTAACAGCAGCAAACACAGCGAGAGGATTAATTTAAACCTGGAAGAGGGATCCTCACCCGGCTGGTGCTCATGGACTTCAGGCTTTTCTCCGCCTTGTCGACGTAGTCCTTCTCCTCAAAGTACAGGTAGCTCTTGAACTTGATGAGCGCCTGAAGGAGATCAGAGTGATGCTGGGTTAGAACTTCTCTTGAGAACGGTTCTCCTCCAGCATCCAAAAAAAGTACTTATGACAAGATTAATTTAAATCAATACAAATAAAATCTTTTAGTTTCTGCCATAATCAAACAAACAGATCTGTATCTGTTCAAATGGATCATTGATGATGGGTTATTGGTTTTATTGTATCCATCAGTACCTTGTCCTTGTACGTGTCCGGCAGAGCTTTGGCCGTCTCCGTGCCGTCCGGCAGCTCGATGAAGAAGCCCAGCGTGTCTCCCGGCCCGTAGCCGGACGAGTAATGCTTCCCTATCGACTGGTGGAAGCGGGTTCCCTTCTTGCTGCGCCACGAGTAGCTGAACTTATCGTAACCCAGCGGGGCCTGAAGGTTGCCTGCAAGGAGGAAAAAGGATTATTATGAAGATCTCTTTATCCGTTAGAACAGTGGTTCTCAAAGGGTTCTGCCCACGAGGTTCTGCTAATGCTTCATGTGTTAAAGCTGCATTCTCTCTCCTGACCACTAGGGGGCGACTCCTCTGGTTGTATAGAAGTCTATGCTTCATGTGTTAAAGCTGCATTCTCTCTCCTGACCACCAGGGGGCGACTCCTCTGGTTGTATAGAAGTATATGCTTCATGTGTTAAAGCTGCATTCTCTCTCCTGACCACCAGGGGGCGACTCCTCTGGTTGTATAGAAGCTATGCTTCATGTGTTAAAGCTGCATTCTCTCTCCTGACCACTAGGGGGTGACTCCTCTGGTTGTATAGAAGTATATGCTTCATGTGTTAAAGCTGCATTCTCTCTCCTGACCACCAGGGGGCGACTCCTCTGGTTGTATAGAAGCTATGCTTCATGTGTTGAAGCTGCATTCTCTCTCCTGACCACTAGGGGGCGACTCCTCTGGTTGTATAGAAGCTATGCTTCATGTGTTGAAGCTGCATTCTCTCTCCTGACCACCAGGGGGCGACTCCTCTGGTTGTATAGAAGTATATGCTTCATGTGTTAAAGCTGCATTCTCTCTCCTGACCACCAGGGGGCGACTCCTCTGGTTGTATAGAAGCTATGCTTCATGTGTTGAAGCTGCATTATCTCTCCTGACCACCAGGGGGCGACTCCTCTGGTTGTATAGAAGCTATGCTTCATGTGTTGAAGCTGCATTCTCTCTCCTGACCACCAGGGGGCGACTCCTCTAGTTGTATAGAAGCTATGCTTCATGTGTTGAAGCTGCATTCTCTCTCCTGAAAACCAGGGGCGACTCCTCTGGTTGTATAGAAGTCTCTGCTTCATGTGTTAAAGCTGCATTCTCTCTCCTGACCACCAGGGGGTGACTCCTCTGGTTGTATAGAAGTCTATGCTTCATGTGTTGAAGCTGCATTCTCTCTCCTGACCACCAGGGGGCGACTCCTCTGGTTGTATAGAAGCTATGCTTCATGTGTTGAAGCTGCATATGGTTCCTAAATGAAGCCCCACTGACCGAGTGGCTGAGACCAGCCGAGCCTGGCTGCCGTGTCCGGAGGCATTTCCTCCACGGTCACCTCAAAGAACCAGGAGCCCTTCCGGATCCCGTGGGAGGCTCGCACCATGGAGTATCCCTTCTCTCCGGTCACCGTCAGCCGGTCGTCAGAGATCTTCAGCTGAGGCGCTGAAACATGAGGAAACGTCAGTCAGAGATAAGAAACACTTTATCGTCACTATGGGGAGTGTTTTTATTGGAATATTTAACATGCCTTGTGAGATAATAAAAAAAGATAATTAATGCTGTATTCACACCGCAAATAAAACGAGTGACATTTTGAAGCCTCGAGTTTGGCTTATTGTCCGTCGCCATCTTGGTTTTTTTCCAACTAGTAAACAGGAAGTGACCATATATGGACTGAGAAGGAGTGACAGAGACGGCGTATACGTCTCTGGTGTCGACCTGTCAATCACCTTTAGCCCCGCCCTAAAGCGTCCCCTGCTTCATGGTCTGTTTGACTCTAAATGACCATAATTTACTAAATGAACATCATGCTGTATTGAAGAAGACTTGAAACTAGAGACTGAGACATAAACTCATGTTTACAATGTTTACTGAGGGAATAAATGAAGTAGAGTCACTTTCTGAAGCGTCTTTGGCTCCGCCCCTTTGTACCTCGGTCGTGCAGCGCCAGCAGCACCCTCTCGTACAGGCAGGCCCGGTACAGGTCCCCGGGGATGGGTTTGCCGGCCCAGCAGTCCAGCTCCAGCTTATCCGGGTCCGGAGCGTGAGGGTCCGGCTCCGCCAGGATGTAGCGGTACCCGTCCTTGTTGAACGGGTGCTCCAGCGGGTAACCGTGAGGAGGCAGCCGCTGGGCCGAGAACAGGGGGTCGCTGGTGGGGGGGGGGGTATTTAAAATAAAGACAAAGGAAGGACTCAAACAAAAAATGCAATAGATCTAAGAGTGTGTGTGTGTGTGTGTGTGTGTGTGTGTGTGTGTGTGTGTGTGTGTGTGTTCATACCTCCGGGTTCTCTTGGAGGCGCCTGCAGCAGCGCCCTCCTGTTGCTGCTGTTGTTTACGTTTGGCCCCTCGTCCTTTTCCGGGTCCGGGGGCCAACGCACCTTTAAGTAAACACAAGTGTGATCACACTCAACATAAAGACACACACATATATGCCCACACACACACAAACACACACACACTTTATTTATTTAATTTTTATATATATATAATATACCGTAAAAGTCGCGTGACGAGCCGCTACTACCTTCGGTCAGTGTCCCCGTTAGCTCCCCGCTGTAGCCAGCTGGGGCTCCTGCTAGCGCTCCGTCACTTCCCCGCTAGCTCTCCGCTAACTTCCGCTAGCTCCCCGAAAACCAACGAAGGTAGCGGGACCAGGCTCGACACCCGACTTGGGCAGAGGGGACGCGGGCAGTAGCAGCAGCAGCGGGGACACTGACTGGAGGTAGGAGCGGCTTGTAACCCGACTTTTACGGTATATATATATATATATATATATATATATATATATATATATATATATATATATATATATATATATATATATATATACACACACACACACACACATACATACATATATATATACATATATACACATATATATATATATATATATATATATATATATATATATATACACACACACACACACACACACACACACACACACACACACAAGGAAACAGCCGAACAGAAACAAATAAAAAGCAGGAATTAGTTCTTCAGCCTCCTGAACGTTGAACATCGTTAAGAAACTTTTAGGAGATTCTCGACTTCTTCCTCCAAAGAATAAAACGCTGAGATGGAAAATTAAACATTGAAGGAAGTAAGCAGGAGAAAAAGCTAATGATTAATTAATTGTAGTCTTTTGCTTTCTTCATGTAAAACCGTTTAAAGTCAGATATTAATTTATAGTCAACAAAACATATTAAGAGTATTTGGATATTGAACTAAAGGTTGAGCCACTGATGCGGCTCATAATATTATTTAATTCATAAAGTTTAATTCAAAGCATTCACACCGTGTTAAGTTATGATGTTTTCAGTTTAAACTCACATCTCAGAACTGTGAGCAGAACGAAGTAGAACTGAAGGAGCCGAGGGAGGGGCCTAATATTCCACTAAAACACTTGTAAAGTTACCACAGAAAAAAGTGTGTGTGTGTGTGTGTGAATATATATATATATATATATATATATATATATATATATATATATATATCTCAACTAAACATTGTTGTTCTCTACTGTCCACTTGGTTCTTTGGGAGATTTCTTGGAAGAACTAGATGTCCACACTGCTAGAGCAGCCTCTCTCCTCTGT
This sequence comes from Myoxocephalus aenaeus, assembly GCA_038501785.1. NCBI lineage: Eukaryota > Metazoa > Chordata > Actinopteri > Perciformes > Cottidae > Myoxocephalus > Myoxocephalus aenaeus. Next base: position 86,759 of record JBAMJR010000238.1, on the reverse strand, counting down.
CCTTATCCTTCTAGACCTTTCTGCTGCCTGTGAAACAGTGAACCACCAGATCCTCATCTCCTCCCTCCAGGACCTTGGTATCTCAGGCTCTGCTCTCCCTCTTCTCATCCTACCTCAACAACCACCGACCGGGTAACTTGGAGAGGATCTGTGTCTGAACCTTGTCCTCTCACTACTGGAGTCCCTCAGGGCTCCGTCCTGGGTCCTCTCCTCTTCTCTCTGTACACCAACTCTCTCGGCTCTCTCATTCGCTCGCATGTCTTTTCCTACCACAGCTATGCTGATGACACCCAACTGATCCTCTCGTTTCCCCAATCGGAAACACAGGTAGCAGCATGAACCTCTGCCTGTCTGACTGACATCTCTCAGTGGATGTCCACACACCACCTGAAAATTAACTTTTCATTCCAGGAAAAGGCTCTCCCACCCACGACCTCACTATGACCTTCTACAACTCAGTGTTGACCCCGACTGCCAGGAATCTCATGTGACACTCGACAGTCAACTCTCCCTGACTGCCAACATCACCGCAACAACACGTTCCTGTAGGTCCATGCTACACGACATCCCGTAGGTCCACGACATCCCGTAGGTCCATGCTACACGACATCCCGTAGGTCCATGCTACTCGACATCCCGTAGGTCCATGCTACACGACATCCTGTAGGTCCACGACATCCCGTAGGTCCATGCTACTCGACATCCCGTAGGTCCATGCTACTCGACATCCCGTAGGTCCATGCTACACGACATCCTGTAGGTCCACGACATCCCGTAGGTCCATGCTACACGACATCCCGTAGGTCCACGACATCCCGTAGGTCCATGCTACACGACATCCCGTAGGTCCATGCTACACGACATCCCGTAGGTCCATGCTACACGACATCCCGTAGGTCCACGACATCCCGTAGGTCCATGCTACACGACATCTTGTAGGTCCACGACATCCCGTAGGTCCATGCTACACGACATCCCGTAGGTCCACATCATCCCGTAGGTCCATGCTACATGACATCCCGTAGGTCCATGCTACACGACATCCCGTAGGTCCACGACATCCCGTAGGTCCACGACATACGACATCCCGTAGGTCCACGACATCCCGTAGGTCCACGACATCCCGTAGGTCCATGCTACACGACATCCCGTAGGTCCACGACATCCCGTAGGTCCATGCTACACGACATCCCGTAGGTCCATGCTACTCGACATCCCGTAGGTCCATGCTACACGACATCCTGTAGGTCCACGACATCCCGTAGGTCCATGCTACTCGACATCCCGTAGGTCCATGCTACTCGACATCCCGTAGGTCCATGCTACACGACATCCTGTAGGTCCACGACATCCCGTAGGTCCATGCTACACGACATCCCGTAGGTCCACGACATCCCGTAGGTCCATGCTACACGACATCCCGTAGGTCCATGCTACACGACATCCCGTAGGTCCATGCTACACGACATCCCGTAGGTCCATGCTACACGACATCCCGTAGGTCCACGACATCCCGTAGGTCCATGCTACACGACATCTTGTAGGTCCACGACATCCCGTAGGTCCATGCTACACGACATCCCGTAGGTCCACATCATCCCGTAGGTCCATGCTACATGACATCCCGTAGGTCCATGCTACACGACATCCCGTAGGTCCACGACATCCCGTAGGTCCACGACATACGACATCCCGTAGGTCCACGACATCCCGTAGGTCCACGACATCCCGTAGGTCCATGCTACACGACATCCCGTAGGTCCACGACATCCCGTAGGTCCATGCTACACGACATCCCGTAGGTCCACGACATCCCGTAGGTCCATGCTACACGACATCCCGTAGGTCCACGACATCCCGTAGGTCCATGCTACACGACATCCCGTAGGTCCACGACATCCCGTAGGTCCATGCTACACGACATCCCGTAGGTCCACATCATCCTGTAGGTCCATGCTACACGACATCCCGTAGGTCCACATCATCCTGTAGGTCCATGCTACACGACATCCCGTAGGTCCACATCATCCTGTAGGTCCATGCTACACGACATCCCGTAGGTCCATGCTACACAACATCCTGTAGGTCCACATCATCCTGTAGGTCCATGCTACACGACATCCTGTAGGTCCACATCATCCCGTAGGTCCATGCTACACGACATCCTGTAGGTCCACATCATCCTGTAGGTCCATGCTACACGACATCCTGTAGGTCCACATCATCCTGTAGGTCCATGCTACACGACATCCTGTAGGTCCACATCATCCTGTAGGTCCATGCTACACGACATCCCGTAGGTCCACGACATCCTGTAGGTCCACATCATCCTGTAGGTCCATGCTACACGACATCCTGTAGGTCCACATCATCCTGTAGGTCCATGCTACACGACATCCTGTAGGTCCACATCATCCTGTAGGTCCATGCTACACGACATCCTGTAGGTCCACGACATCCTGTAGGTCCACATCATCCTGTAGGTCCACATCATCCTGTAGGTCCATGCTACACGACATCCCGTAGGTCCACATCATCCTGTAGGTCCATGCTACACGACATCCCGTAGGTCCACATCATCCTGTAGGTCCATGCTACACGACATCCTGTAGGTCCACGACATCCTGTAGGTCCATGCTACACGACATCCTGTAGGTCCACATCATCCTGTAGGTCCATGCTACACGACATCCCGTAGGTCCACATCATCCTGTAGGTCCATGCTACACGACATCCTGTAGGTCCACGACATCCTGTAGGTCCACATCATCCTGTAGGTCCATGCTACACGACATCCTGTAGGTCCACGACATCCTGTAGGTCCACATCATCCTGTAGGTCCATGCTACACGACATCCTGTAGGTCCACATCATCCTGTAGGTCCATGCTACACGACATCCCGTAGGTCCACATCATCCTGTAGGTCCATGCTACACGACATCCCGTAGGTCCAGGCTCTGATCATCTTACACCTTGACTACTGTAACTCCCTCCTGCAGGTCTACCTGCTAGTGCCATCAGACCTCTGCAGCTCATCCAGAATGCAGCAGCTCCACTGGTCTTTAATCGAAATTCACCCACAAGACCCCGCTCCTCCGCGACCTTCACTGGTTACCATGGCTGCAGCATCCGCTTCAAAACATTGGTACTTGCGTACCGTGCTGTGAACAGATCGGGTCCAGTCTACATCCAGGACATGGTAACACCTCACACCCCAGCTCGCTCACTCCGCACGGCTTCAGCCAATCAGCTTGTAGCTCCATCACTGCTTCTGCCAATCGGCTTGTAGCTCCATCACTGCTTCAGCCAATCGGCTTGTAGCTCCGTCACCGCTTCAGCCAATCGGCTTGTAGCTCCATCACTGCTTCAGCCAATCGGCTTGTAGCTCCGTCACTGCTTCTGCCAATCGGCTTGTAGCTCCGTCACTGCTTCTGCCAATCGGCTTGTAGCTCCGTCACTGCTTCTGCCAATCGGCTTGTAGCTCCATCAGTGCTTCAGCCAATCGGCTTGTAGCTCCGTCACTGCTTCAGCCAATCGGCTTGTAGCTCCGTCACTGCTTCAGCCAATCGGCTTGTAGCTCCGTCACTGCTTCAGCCAATCGGCTTGTAGCTCCGTCACTGCTTCAGCCAATCGGCTTGTAGCTCCGTCACTGCTTCAGCCAATCGGCTTGTAGCTCCGTCACTGCTTCAGCCAATCGGCTTGTAGCTCCGTCACTGCTTCAGCCAATCGGCTTGTAGCTCCGTCACTGCTTCAGCCAATCGGCTTGTAGCTCCGTCACTGCTTCAGCCAATCGGCTTGTAGCTCCATCACTGCTTCAGCCAATCGGCTTGTAGCTCCGTCACTGCTTCTGCCAATCGGCTTGTAGCTCCATCACTGCTTCAGCCAATCGGCTTGTAGCTCCATCACTGCTTCAGCCAATCGGCTTGTAGCTCCGTCACTGCTTCAGCCAATCGGCTTGTAGCTCCGTCACTGCTTCAGCCAATCGGCTTGTAGCTCCGTCACTGCTTCAGCCAATCGGCTTGTAGCTCCGTCACTGCTTCAGCCAATCGGCTTGTAGCTCCGTCACTGCTTCAGCCAATCGGCTTGTAGCTCCGTCACTGCTTCAGCCAATCGGCTTGTAGCTCCGTCACTGCTTCAGCCAATCGGCTTGTAGCTCCGTCACTGCTTCAGCCAATCGGCTTGTAGCTCCGTCACTGCTTCAGCCAATCGGCTTGTAGCTCCATCACTGCTTCAGCCAATCGGCTTGTAGCTCCGTCACTGCTTCAGCCAATCGGCTTGTAGCTCCATCACTGCGAGCTAAACACTCAACAAAGTCAGACTGTTTGTGCCTGGCTCCTCATTGGTGGAACGAGCTCCCCATTGACATCAGGAAGTCTCTACATCTTCCACCGTGAACTAAAAACACATCTTTTTCGACTACACCTTGAATAAGGAAGGTAGCAACTAGTAGCTCTTTAGTAGCACTTAGATGTCTCTTACTGATGGCACTTTGTAGTTTAACTTTATTGAAGAAATTGTACTTTCTTGATTCTTGTTGTTCTGAGTTTGTTCTCATGGTTGAATTCACTTATTGTAAGTCACTTTGGATAAAAGCGTCAGCTAAATGAAATGTGTGTGTGTGTGTGTGTGTGTGTGTGTGTGTGTGTGTTTTCTTTCTGGTGAATTTGTGACTTTAAAATCTTGGAGAATATTCAAGTTTCTTTTCATGTAAATTTCAGAGTAAAATAGTTTTTTTTCTCTTGTAAATGTACAACTTTAAAACTGCAAAGAGTTTTTAACTCGTTCCTCCAGCTCCATATGTTCTTTTTTGTTTTTATGGGTTTTTTTCAGCCGAATAGTTTGAACAAACTAAATAACGACCAAATGGAGCTCAGCAGCGTCTCTGTCTCACGTATGTTTGAGGTTCAGACTTCAGCAGCAAGCCAGAAACAAGGAAGGCGTGTCCGCGGGTCAAGGAGAGCGGGGGGGGGGGGGGGGCACCAAACACAAGCAGAGAGCAGACAGGTGTGGGCGGGGCAGGGGGCGGGGGCAGGGGAGGGGGCGGGGTTACAACTGACGAGGATGAAGTTGCCCTCGAGATGCTTATTGAGGAACCTCAGGACCAACTTCCACCCAGAAGGACGAGACAGAAACAGATCAGCTCCAGAAAAACACGTCACACACAATATTCACCTGAGAAGGAAGATCCACCTGGAAGAACAATCACAAGAGCGCCGTGTCACATGTCACGGGTCACGGGTCACATGTCACGTCTGAGACACTAGATATGCAGCGAGTTATGCTGCTGCATTAATGCCATTATGCATTGTTTTATTATTAAAGGTTTTTCACAGTTTTCAAAACGGAGAAATTTGTAAGTTTTTTTTTTTTCAACGAGGTGCGTTTCATTTGCTCGCCTGTCGGTGGTTGCATTGTTTTTTTCATCCAGTCTTAAGCCACATTTTTTAACTATATATTATATACTATATTTAGGAGATGAAGGATTTCAGTCGCTGGACATCTGGATCTCAGTAAAAAAAAAAAAATTAAAATGGATTATTCTGTGTGTTTTTAATCCGTTTTTTAAATCTGTTTGTTTGTGGTAGAAAAAGAAAAGAAAACCTCCTGAAACATGAACCCTGAAGGAATCCCAACGGCAGCAATGAAGACCACAACTCCCATGATGCCGCGCTGCTTCACAGGACTACGTCTGTAGAGAAAATTACTTTTTCTTTGTTTTTCTTCCTCACCGTTCAGGCCGCCGGCGGCCGGAGCGGCCGAGGTCTGTTTCTGGGAGTCGTAGGACGGGCCGATGTTCCCCAAGTCCTGCAGGAGAGAAACAGCTGCAGTCAGACCAAGGCCCAATAAAACCCTCCTCCTCCTCCTCCTCCTCCTCTAGTACCTGGTCCAACAGGCCAAACTTGGGGTACTCCTCCTCCGGGTCTTTGCTGCCGGGGTCCGGGTGCTCCTTCACCAGGAACACGTCCCGCTCTTTGCTCTGGAAAACATTAAATAAAGACGGATTTATTTCAGCATTTCTAATTTAAGATACTTTTTTGCTACTTTTTGAGAGAAATGTTGCACTTAATTTTTTTTTTAAAAAGTCAAAACTTTTAGTTGCAGATTAATAAAATATATTTAACTAATTAATTATGCTGCATTATTATAGATTAAGTAGAACAGTCAATTCCATCTCTCTTTTTTTCAGATCTGGAGATTAAATCTAAGATTTCAAGTTTTTTTTCTCATGCAGAATGATTTATTTATTTATTTATTTATTTATAAGAAACTAATTCACACATCTTTAGAAAACAATATTTAAAGTGCTGTTTTTGTGCAATTCTATCTAAAAAAAATGTTTTACCCCCGACAGATCTGTCGAGATTATTATTATAATTGTATGAAATAATTATAAACAAATTAATCCAACAATATAATGTATAATAATATAACTCAGAGAAAAGCCTTTTAAATACCAGTACTTTAAGTATAATTAGAAGTGATTTCTACCTCAGTAACCTCACTCAGAGTATTTCTACACTGCAGTACGGCTGCAGAGTATTTGTTGTTGCGTAATATTTAAATAATTCAGCATAATATTTAGAAGTATGAGCTTCTCGTCACCATCGTCTTCACGATGTTGTTGGGCCACGTCAGCTTCCCCGGCCGCTGGCGGGTCGTCATGCACTCCCAGTACTTGTCAATGAACGGGATGATGTCCTGCAGGGGATCATGGGAAATATGCAAATATTACCAGAAGTGACCAGAGCAGCATTCACAACACCTTAAACCTTTATTTATTTATTTATTTATTTATATGTTTTAGTTGATGGTTAATAGTTGCATAATTACACTTGTTGTGTCTCAAGGAGCAAGAGGACATTTCAATTATGGATTTTGATGTGTGATAAATACAATAAACATAGAATTTAAAAATTATTTAAAAAATACAATAAACATAGAATAAAAAAACCTAGTGCAATAATAGATAAATATGGTAAATAACAATCAGATAACAGAACTTTAGAACAAGTATTATGAACTTTCAAGAGAGAACGTCACAAAATGCTTCACAGGAACAAAATATTAAATAATAAAGTAACCGACATGAAAGCAGATGAATTAAAATAACACAGACTCTTACAGCAAGCAAACAGTCACACATTACGTGAAGGAACATAATATACGATAATATATAATAAATCTGATCCGCGCACGAGGAGAACGTCCAAAACAGTTTTTTATGATAGTAAACGGTATTAATGATGGTTTAAAAATCACACTAATTCATAAGCAGTATCAGTAGATTAGACCAGTGATTGTCAACCACTGTGCCGCGGAACACCAGTGTGCCGTGAGAGATCATCAGGTGTGCCGTGGGAAAATGTCCAATTTCACTTAATTGGTCCCAAAAAATATTATTTAGTTGCCGCATATAATTTTCCATTATTGAGCGTCTGAGCTGCAATATAGTGGCTGGCAGAGTAATATAGAACAGGTCTGCACCTTGTTCTGCTATCAAACTAAACGGCCGTATGTTATTGATCTTATCTACACAGCATGTCATTTCTGGGTCGCGTCTACAACTCTGCTCTGTGTCGCACACGGAGTTCTGCCCGATGCGCTGCACAGGTGAGACACAGCGGAGAGAGAGAGAGAGAGAGAGAGAGAGAGAGCGGCGAAAAATATGTGGCGTGCTTTTCACAATGGGATTTGCTGCTGAAGCTATCAGTATTTTAAGATATGAGCTCTCACTGTTAAAGCCCAACAGTTCATGTGTTTGCAGGTCAAGACAAACAGCCTGGAGCTCATCAATGACGTTTCTGACTCAGAGAGGCTCTGGAAATATTCTTCCAAAAGCCTGAAAAACACACTGCAGTGATAAAGCCCGCTCACTTTGTGGTCGTCATTAAAATAAATGAACACCATGTTTCCTTTAAGTCAGTATTTATCAAACTGGGCGGTATTTATTACAGGTGTAATACCTTTATTACAGGTGTGGCGCAAGAGGAAATGCTGATTTTAAATGTTCACAGTCCGCCGTTAACAGGTTACGCTGCGCATGCGCCGATTCTTGGCATTTCGCCAAAAGCCGATCTTTATGAGATCTCTGTGAGGTCTTTCTGCTGTTGTGTCTCTATCATGGAGCATGAACTGAGAGACGTATCAAATCTACAACCCCGTTTTAAAAAGATGTGTAGAGGAAAGCAGCTCTAATACTGATACAACCTGATGCTCACATATCTCACTCATTCCGTTTTGTTTTGCAATAGCTTATTGTTTTCCACAATAAGATATTTAGTAGTAACTAAATATTAGTTATTTTTTGCATAACTTTATTTTCATTTTTCTAACAAAGTGATAACACTTTTTTTTTGTCTGATGGAGCGATCTGGTTTACTTGAAACACTGAATACTCTTCCATGCCAGTAGGTTGTGCAACAGTGATGCTGTATTATGCTACAATGTGACATTTTGTAACTTTTTAGGTTGTTGGTGTGCCGCGGGATTTTTTTATTGTAGAAAATGTGCCGCGGCTCAAAAAAGGTTGAAAAACACTGGATTAGACAATAATCTCGGTGTATAGTTTATATTTATTACGGCTTCATTTTCATTGAGCACGCAATGCGATTCCAAATGGTATTATTTCAGTCACGTAATAATGAATAACCCTCTTCCTGGTGGATCCACGAGCCCCTCGCTCACCTTGTCTTTGGAGAACATGGTCTTCGGATGCTCGTCGTGGGTCCTGGACCTCCAGGTCAGGTTGGCCAGCGCCGTGAGACACATCTCCTTCAGGTCTGCAGACACGGGGTGTGAACGTGTTATTAAAGAAGATTATTTTATGTTTAAAAAGCTCAGGATCACCGTGAAGGTCTGCAGACACCTACTGGCTTGTTTCCTGAGGAAGTAGGTGTTGCCGCTGTGGTGACACACGTTGCAGTGAAACACGTAGTTGGTCATGAAGGGAAGGCACGTCCTGCAGAGGAGAGGGAGACGTAGGAATCAAGCATACAGGGGGAAGCAATTAGAGAAATACACTATGTACACAAAATAGAATAAGAAAAATACACAATATATATACACAAAATAAAATAAGAAAAATACACTATATAAAAAATATAAGAAAAATGCACTATACAAAAAATATAATGGAATAAGAAAAATGCACAATATATATAAAAAAATAGAATAGAATAATAATATTAAACTAACGAAGCAGTAGTGCAGAGACGTAGTTAAAAGAGTTGCATCATGTTGTGTAACAGCGGGTGTGTAGCAGCGGGTGTGTAGCAGCGGGTGTGTAACAGCGGGTGTGTAGCAGCGGGTGTGTAGCAGCGGGTGTGTAACAGCGGGTGTGTAGCAGCGGGTGTGTAGCAGCGGGTGTGTAACAGCGGGTGTGTAACAGCGGGTGTGTAGCAGCGGGTGTGTAACAGCGGGTGTGTAACAGCGGGTGTGTAGCAGCGGGTGTGTAGCAGCGGGTGTGTAGCAGCGGGTGTGTAGCAGCGGGTGTGTAACAGCGGGTGTGTAGCAGCGGGTGTGTAGCAGCGGGTGTGTAGCAGCGGGTGTGTAGCAGCGGGTGTGTAGCAGCGGGTGTGTAGCAGCGGGTGTGTAGCAGCGGGTGCGTAGCAGCGGGTGTGTAACAGCGGGTGTGTAACAGCGGGTGTGTAGCAGCGGGTGTGTAACAGCGGGTGTGTAGCAGCGGGTGTGTAGCAGCGGGTGTGTAGCAGCGGGTGTGTAGCAGCCGGTGTGTAGCAGCCGGTGTGTAGCAGCGGGTGTGTAGCTACGTACGCGGTGTCGATGGCGAACGTGTCGGCGGTGAACCACTTCATGCACAGAGCGCACTGCAGCTCCACGTCGCCCAGCGAGCGCCCGCTGTCCTCGTCCCCCGAGCCGGCCAGCGCCTCCGCCGCCTCCGAGCCGTCGGCCGCCGCCTCCTGGAGACACGGAGCAGCGGTGAGGACACACACAGAGATACGAGGACCAGGTCCATACGATAATAAATACATGTATATGTGTGTGTGTGTGTGTATGTGTGTGTGTTACCATCCCCTCTTTGCCGCTGGAGGACTCCGTGTCCATGCTGGTGGGCGGTTCCCTGAATGCAGCCTCCCTGAGGCAGAGAGAGTCAAGCAGACGATGGAACGTTAAAAACAGAGAACCTGGACGATGGACCAGGACGTTCCCTCACGTCTCTGTTCTGGTTCTGCTCGTCTGTTAACCGTCTCCATCTTTAAAAATGACTTTCAACATCTGTATCATCAATACTTTCTATATATACACATACACATATACATACATACATATACACAGAATTCACACAGATATCTGCTAAAGTTTAAATTATTCAAACCGAACCTGGCATAAAGAGTATTTGTATGTATATACACACACACACACACACACACACACACACACACACACACACACACACACACGGGGGGGTACTTTTTAAATGCAGGAAGTGAAACCGAATACTTGAGCAATGAGGTACTACTACTTGTGCGTGAGTACATGATCTGAATACTTCTAAATACCACTGAAATACACTGTGTTCGCTAAAACGGACGTTTCTGCAGCGGAGTCTGGCGGCAGGTTCGTAACGGACCTGCCGGGTTATTAAAGAGACAGATCAATGCGTGCGGAGCTTTACAGTGCGCTGTGTTCGCGGTACACCGGCAGACAGGGCTCCGTGCAGCGGAGAGACGTGGACAGGTTTCTGCTCACAAAGAGCAGCTGAGCGGCACCGGAGCGCGGAGGCAGCGCGCTGACGTCAGCGAGCCCGTTTTCTAACGGCGTTTCCGCCTCCAAAAGGAGCTTAAATGAGGTAAATATCGGTCCGCTGCGATAAGAACCGGAGCCGAAGTGCTCGTAGCGGCGGAAGGTACCGGGCAGGACGCTCACGTACCCGTCTCCGGCGTCCGGTTCTGTTGTGGCAGCGCTGCCCGCCTCTGCCTCCGACGCCATGTTTTCAAATCAATGGAGAAAAAAAAGAAAACCGTTCGGCGCATCAACTTCCGGGTTGCCGTAGCGGGTCAACGCAGCAGCGCAGCAGCGCCACCGCAGGCTGACGGGGGAACTGCAGCTTACGTGCATCATAAACGACCTAAACAACTTCTCTTGTCCAGTTAATAAAGAACATATCTTAATAATAAAACAACTTCTCCTGTCCAGTTAATAAAGAACATATCTTAATAATAAAACAACTTCTCCTGTCCAGTTAATAAAGAACATATCTTAATAATAAAACAACTTCTCCTGTCCAGTTAATAAAGAACATATCTTAATAATAAAACAACTTCTCCTGTCCAGTTAATAAAGAACATATCTTAATAATAAAACAACTTCTCCTGTCCAGTTAATAAAGAACATATCTTAATAATAAAACAACTTCTCCTGTCCAGTTAATAAAGAGCATATCTTATAATAATCAGCTTTATTGAACAAGTCTATACTGCTCTCAATATACAGAAACAGACAAAGAGTCCAAAACAAGAACAGCCTGGACAAAGGTGAAACATAAACATTGAACTATTATATATATATATATATATATATATATATATATATATATATATATATATATATATATATATATATATGATGTTTTAATACATGAATAGACTATTTTATATACATGTATAAAATAGTATATGCATGTATAAGAACAACAGCATTTGTACACAGTAAGTAGTGCAAAGGGTGCTGGAATAAATATGGAATGATTAATGTAACAGGTTGCTTTATATTCATATTTATATACATGAGTTTGGTGGATATTGTGTATAGTATATTGTAATATATATATAGTATTATATATATAATGCATACATCATTTTGATTGACTACTTCGTTGTAACCTTTTATCTCATAATTAAAAAAATTTAGTATTTCAAAGTTTCAAAGACTCATTACACAATTTTATTTAGTATCTCATCATTCTGATTCGTAAATCTCCTGAATGCATTATATCATTATATATGACTTTATTAGATAGTTAATACTGAAGCATCCATGTTACTGTTATAGATATTGTAACTGCTTTATATACAGTACGTAGAAATTATAGTTAAGAATTCAGATTAGGAATATAAACATGATTAATATCAGTCATATATTAGATTGTATGAAGGCTTTACTCATTGTATTGTAAGTGATGACTGAATAAAACAAACTTTATAATGCATTAAAAACAAGATAATAATGTATTACAACTATAGAATCATAAAACATGAAGATCATTGCAGTAAAATGTCAGATTGACCGTCAGTTATGAAACCCTAAAAGTCATCATACAATGATTGTTATAAAGCATGATGGATATGTATGAGTGCTTATAACTATAACTATACATGCTATAAACAGATTATAACACATGATACGTATATAATGCTGCATATGAGATGATATTCAGCGTGTAAGGAGTTCCTAATATATAGACACAATTAGTTTGACCTAAAATACAAAGAAACAAAAAGAAAACAAAAGTCTCTTGAGCCCAAAGACAAAATATGAGAAGAAAAAGTGACTTTTCAGCTCAAACTGTTTGAAATTTCTTGAGATTCTCAGAGTCTGGATTATATTCAACGTTCCAGCTCGTTCCTTCAGACTTCACTTCATGAACGTTCCTGTGTTCTGTCCGCTGGTTCATCGTGTTCTAGCTTCTCTTTACCCCGTATATTACTCATAGTACTCTCTGATTATAGTTTATTATGCTGCTTGTGTTCTTGCTTTATTAGTGGATGAGCAGTGAAAGTATTCAGATCCTCGACCTGGAAAAAGTAACTAAATGCAGATGAACATGAGGCTCTGAGACCAGCTGCTCAGTGTGTGGATGTGCAGATTATACACACACACATATATATATATATATATATATATATATATATATATATATATATAAACAATAAATGAATAACACGCTTTGTTCTGGCAGGAGACCACCTGACGCTCTGACAGTGAAACATGGTTCTTTGGTTCTTTGGTTCTTTGGTGAGGAACCCTCAAAGAGACGAGCGGCACAAAGACAACGTGGAGACGCGTCGCAAAAGAGCACAGGAATGTGAGGGCACCCCCGGGTGCTGCATACACCCTGAGGCTCTGTGAGAGAGTCTCTCCTCCCGCTGCTGCCTGCAGACATCTGTCATTTATCATTATTTATGATTATTCACTCGTTCAACTCCTGTTGAGGATTAAAAAAAAATATTTATTTACATTAATCTGATCTTTTATGATTTTATTCTGTTTTCAGTGTGTTTGTTTTTCAGGTAAAAGAAAAGAGAAGAACAGCAGTTGGTACAAGACACACACACAGAGCTTTCATTCTTTTACGTTTATAGTTTAAAGACAAATGTCAGTTTCTCCGTTCAGTGTATGAAATCAACGTGTCCTCGTATTGTACTTATTATTATTATTAGACAGTTATTCTTAATGTTTTAGTTGGTTAACAAAATCATTTATGTGTTGTTGTTTTTCGTAGGTATATCTGAACGAATGCTTATATATAATACATATATCTATATATATATAGATATATATGTATAATATATGGTTGGTTTAAACCAATTTACATGTTCTGTCACCATCACACACACACACACACACACACACACACACACACACACACACACACACACACACACACACACACACACACAGCTCAGGGGTCAAACTACTGGTGACATCTGCTAATTGTCCTGATGGGCCGGCGGCTCTGTAGGAGTCTGTTGCCGGGAGACGGCAAGCTGCCGCTTCACGCACACACACACACACACACACACACACACACACACACACACACACACACACACACACACACACACACACACACACACACACACACACACACACACACACACACACACACACTTTCTCGTATTAGGAGACTATCAGCATAATGTGGATTTAAAGATGTGACTGTGACCTAATTGTTTAAATTAATGAAGCAATTGAATTCAATATGAAAGAACTTGTGTACTGAGTACTTTTACTCAAATACTGTGTAGAAGTATTTATATTTGTAGTTCTACATCTCAGAAGGAAGTACTGAACTTTTTACTGCACTAGAGTTACACGTTTCTCTCCAGATAAATATAATAAATAAGTCATAAACCAGTGATCTTAAACCTTTTTCAACTGTTTGACCATCAAACAAATAAAATTATCTTCTTCTTCTTCTTCTTCTTCTTCTTCTTCTTCTTCTTCTTCTTCTTCTTCTTCTTCTTCTTCTTCTTCTTCTTCTTCTTCCTCTCCTCTTCTTCTCCTTCTTCCTCCTCTTCTTCCTCGTTTAGTTATTCTCCTTTTCCCAATTCTCCTTATTTTATTCGTCCTCTCTTCTCCCTCTTCTTCCATCTCCTCCTTCTTCTTCCTTTCCTCAGTTCTCATTCTTTCCCTCCTCCTCTTTCTTCTTCTTCTTCTTCTTCTTCTTCTTCTTCTTCTTCTTCTTCTTCTTCTTCTTCTTCTTCTTCTTCTTTCCCTCCTCCTCCTCTTCCTTGTCCTCCTTCTTCTTCTTCCAATTCTTCTTCTTCCTTTCCTTAGTTCTCCTCCTCCTCCTCCTCCTCCTCCTCCTCCTCCTCCTCCTCCTCTTCCTCTCTCATTAATCATCTGGACCCCTCAGGTTAATCGTGACCCTTTAAGGACCCGACTCCTTTAGGAACCTGGAATAAACTACAAGTATTTAAAGGTATTACCAGCTTCAAGTACATGAAGTAATACTTTTGAACTTTGACTGAAGTAGTCAGGAGTATGTGTACATGAATGTAGGTGTACATGAATGTATGTGTATTTGTACATGAATGTATTTGTACATGAATGTATGTGTACATGAATGTATTTGTACATGAATGTATTTGTACATGAATGTATGTGTACATGAATGTATGTGTACATGAATGTATTTGTACACGTCTCCTGGTTCAAAGATGTTGTGATGAATCTTCTTCTCTTCTGGACTTTAAGTTCTTTAAAAGTTGGAGAAAAGATCTTCTTCTTCTTCTTCTTCTTCTTCTTCTTCTTCTTCTTCTTCTTCTTCTTCTTCTTCTTCTTCTTCTTCTTCTTTATTTAAGCTATAAATCTATAATGGAACATTATGATGAATATAAGTGTTATTATTACTGATATGATCCTAATCATTTAAAAACAGCATTTCTCTGCAAAACGTTGAATAAAAAATGAAAATATGAATTTACTGTCATGTTTATTTGTTTATTTTTGTTGTCACTTGACAAGGTTTTATGATTCTGTTTTATGAATTAGCTGTTGATCTAAAACTCACAGAATAGAATATTTGGCATTTTTGCTCAATGAATGACTAATTAACTAAAGTAATGAATATATAATGAATAATGAATGAATAATGAATGAATGAACGTATTAGATCAAATAGTTGCATCACTAATAATTAAACTAAACATAAAGTCGTGAGCAGTGAAGCTTGCTGCTTGTAATAAATGTATTATAATATTATATTGTGATCCTAAAGCTGCTTTAGTGCTGCTCATTAAACCGAAGTGCTTTATGGGATGTTGCGCTCAGCAGGACAACACGTCTCCATGGAAACGGAGACGTGAAGAAAAGGAAACTTTCTTTGATGAGTCCATCAATTAGCATCACAAGGCGCGTTCACGTGTCACACTCACGCACACGCTCACATGTGCAAATCCCGACAAGCCTCCGGAACAAAGCGGAACACGCAGCGAGGGAACGGGACATCTTCACCAGATGCGCGGCAATAAACGGCCCGCGCAGTGGGACCTCCCGCGGGCGCGCGCGGGGGGTCCGCGGGCCGGCGCGTGTCCGCGTTACGCGCGGGACAGAGAGGCAGCAGGGGAACATTGTGGTTCATTTGGGGAACTTTGTGAAGACATGTAAATGAGCCGGCGCGTGCGGAGGCTGCGCGTGCGTCTCTCTCTATAAAAAGCCCCGGAGCCCCGCAGCAGACACCCCGCTCCCCGCGTCCTGACCCCGGACACCCCGCAGCAGACACCCCGCTCCCCGCGTGCTGACCACAGATACCCCGCAGCAGACACCCCGCTCCCCGCGTCCTGACCCCGGACACCCCGCAGCAGACACCCCGCTCCCCGCGTCCTGACCACTGATACCCCGCAGCAGACACCCCGCTCCCCGCGTGCTGACCACTGATACCCCGCAGCAGACACCCCGCTCCCCGCGTGCTGACCACTGATACCCCGCAGCAGACACCCCGCTCCCCGCGTGCTGACCACAGATACCCCGCAGCAGACACCCCGCTCCCCGCGTCCTGACCCCGGACACCCCGCAGCAGACACCCCGCTCCCCGCGTGCTGACCACAGATACCCCGCAGCAGACACCCCGCTCCCCGCGTCCTGACCCCGGACACAGCGCGCCGACATGCCGCCGCACGCACACAAAGTCCCGCTGGTCCACAGGACGCCGTTCTCTGTGGACGACATCCTGGACCCCACGAAGTTCACGAGGAGGATCACCTGTGAGGAAGAGGAGGAAGAAGAAGAGGCAGCAGGTGAGACACAAACCCAGGAGCTCCAAGAACAGGTTCACATTCTGACCAATGGGCTTCATGACTTCTCCATGACTTTAAACCAAATGTCCATGACCAACATTTAGTGAAATCTGGGTGTAAACAGTAAAAAGTGAGTAAATGTAGTATTTAAACTAACAATGAGAATACAAAGCATACAGTAAACCTTAAATGACTCAAATGAATGAGACAATAGTTTGATTAAAAGAATAAACATTTATATAGATGCCTGCTTATATTTTGAGTCTTTCTTTTAAAAGCA
>JBAMJR010000238.1:42500-65000 GCA_038501785.1 Myoxocephalus aenaeus | reverse complement strand
TCCATGCTGCTGGAGGAAATCCCCTCCAGACAGACGCTCCTCCAGCCGGATCAGCAGCTCTAAACCTTCTCTCTCCACGCTGACTCTCCTCAGAAGACGAGAAGCGCTCCAGACCTCCGCCGCTCATCCTTTCATCCTTTTGTTCTCTGCCGAACACAAACCCCCTCCACGTCTCCTGAGAGCTCACAAGAAGCCGGGTCAGAGCGTCTGCAGGTCGGACGTTGACCTCTGTGAGTCGGAGTGGTTTTACAGGTCGTCTGGCTCGGGGCAGTCCGTCTGGTCTTCTTCCCCGTCGGCGCTGGGTGGTTTCATCCGGAGCAATGAGGGCCGGCTGGCTGCTGGTCTGGGCCGGTCTGACCCTGAGCTGCGCTCTGGTCGCCGCCGGAGACGACGCGGAGGAGAAGGAGCTCTCCAGAGGTCGACTCCACGCCAGAGAAACCCGAGGACTGGTGGAGGGGGACGGCGTCCGACTGTCGGACGAGCCGGCTGAAGTGGTGGAGGAGGAGAGGACCAAGCCGAAGAAGAAGAAGAAGAAGACGCCTGAGGAAATTGAGGCAGGTAAGAAGGAGCCACGGTGTGAGCGAGTCTGTGCAGAGAGGCTTCAGGCTTCTCTTGACCTTTCCCCTCCAGTCCTCTCCCAGCTTGCAGCCAGATACAGACAGGAAGGCTGCAATCAATCTCTGGAGGCACGGACACATTTGGCCGTTATAGACTCCAGCTGCAGCTTCTCCCTGAACTCCAGGACATTGATAATGGTTTATTTAATAAAGGGACAGTGCACATTAATAAACGCTTTTCTGTTAAAAGTGTCGGAGTTAAAGCCAAGAGGCTGTTTTCCATTTGTATCCCGAGAGGCAGATGTTAAAAAAAAAGTAATATGCAAGGATTATAAAATGTTGAGGCTTTTACAACACGTCTAACAGCTAAAACACAATAAAAGACCTGCAGGTAGAAGACAGACAGCGGGCGAGCGTCAGTGAAGATGGCGGCGGCTGCAGACACGTTCAGCCTCAGCATGCTCTCAGTTAATGCCCACCAAATGCATTCAGAGCCACTTCGTTTGGGTGAAAGTGTTTCAGTGCTTCAGACGACGGGGCAGAAACCTGCAGCTGGTGGTCTGACGTTTTCTTGGCCGACGCGACGTCCGGCCTCCATTACGCCTCGGAGAGAAGACACAAAGTCTGAGCAACAGCGGAAATGTTTCCACTAGGATTTTTCCACCAGTGAGCAGAAGGGCTTTAGAGCAGCTCACGTTCAGGAGCACTGATGTCTGATGTTAACTTTTCCGCTGCGTGAAGCAAAACCACGAGACTCAGCGGTGGGAGCTGTTCATGTGCGTAATGAACTGAACCTGAGACCAGAACAAGCTGTTTATCCGCAGGGCTTTGCTGAGCGTCCGCCTCAGACGGTTTCACAATCACATGTGGAGGATTCTGCAGTCTGTCAAGGCATGGAGGCTGAAATCTGTTGTATACATGGCTGGAAAGTTCACTCACAACACACAGTAGTACACACAGTACACACAGTAGTACACACAGTACACACAGAAGACTTTGACCACCAAGGTGTCGGTGCATTAGTGTCCACAGGAGATCTAAGAAGTGTTTACATTGTTAAACTGGAAAGGCTGCACAGTGATGATTACGTGTGATTATTCAGGCCGGTCTCATCCTGTAGAGATACGAATACCTTCGAAAAATAACGCAACATCATTTGTGGACTAAATTATGTTGAATGTTATATCATGAACCAGGAAGTATGAAGACAGCAAAGCTCCCGCAGGCCGGATGATGGCAGATCGCTCCGCTGTTAGTTCCTCGTGTGAAACGAGAAGTCCGTGTTGATTTATTTGCTACGTAACTTGTGTAATGTAGTTACGGCACTTCTGTGTTTAAAAAAAAAACCTAAACGACAATCTTTTACTAAACCTAACTACGTAATTTTTGTTTCCTAAACCTAACCTACATATTTCACGATCTTTTCCTACACCTAACTACGTATTTCAAGATCATTTCCTAAACCTAACGTATTTCACGATATTTTCCTAAACCTAACTACGTATTTCACGATCTTTTCCAAATGATAACTACGTATTTCACGATCTTTTCCTAAACCTAACTACATATTTCACGATCTTTTCCTAAACCTAACTACGTATTTCACGATCTTTTCCGAACGATAACTACGTATTTCACGATCTTTTCCTAAACCTAACTACGTATTTCACGATCTTTTCCAAATGATAACTACGTATTTCACGATCTTTTCCTAAACCTAACTACGTATTTCACGATCTTTTCCTAAACCTAACTACGTATTTCACGATCTTTTCCGAACGATAACTACGTATTTCACGATCTTTTCCTAAACCTAACTACGTATTTCACGATCTTTTCCGAACGATAACTACGTATTTCACAATCTTTTCCTAAACCTAACTACGTATTTCACGATCTTTTCCTAAACCTAACTATGTATTTCACGATCTTTTCCGAACGCTAACTACGTATTTCACGATCTTTTCCTAAACCTAACTACGTATTTCACGATCTTTTCCTAAACCTAACTACGTATTTCACGATCTTTTCCTAAACCTAACTACATATTTCATGATCATTTCCTAAACCTAACTATGTGTTTCACGATATTTTCCTAAACCTAACTACGTATTTCACGATCTTTTCCAAACGATAACTACGTATTTCACGATCTTTTCCTAAACCTAACTACGTATTTCACGATCTTTTTCTAAACCTAACTACATATTTCATGATCATTTCCTAAACCTAACTACGTGTTTCACGATCTTTTCCTAAACCTAACTACGTGTTTCACGATCTTTTCCTAAACCTAACTACATATTTCACGATCTTTTCCTAAACCTAACTACATATTTCACGATCTTTTCCTAAACCTAACTACGTATTTCACGATCTTTTCCAAATGATAACTACGTATTTCACGATCTTTTCCTAAACCTAACTACGTATTTCACGATCTTTTCCGAACAATAACTACGTATTTCACGATCTTTTCCTAAACCTAACTACGTATTTCACGATCTTTTCCTAAACCTAACTGTGTATTTCACGATCTTTTCCGAACGCTAACTACGTATTTCACGATCTTTTCCTAAACCTAACTACGTATTTCAAGATCTTTTCCTAAACCTAACTACGTATTTCACGATCTTTTCCTAAACCCAACTACGTATTTCACGATCTTTTCCTAAACCTAACTATGTATTTCACGATCTTTTCCGAACGCTAACTACGTATTTCACGATCTTTTCCTAAACCTAACTACGTATTTCAAGAGCTTTTCCTAAACCTAACCACGTATTTCACGATCTTTTCCTATACCTAACTATGTATTTCACGATCTTTTCCGAACGCTAACTACGTATTTCATGATCTTATCCTAAACCTAACTACGTATTTCAAGATCTTTTCATAAACCTAACTACGTATTTCACGATCTTTTCATAAACCTAACTACGTATTTCACGATCTTTTCCTAAACCTAACTACATATTTCACGATCTTTTCCTAAACCTAACTACGTGTTTCACGATATTTTCCTAAACCTAACTACGTATTTCAAGATCTTTTCATAAACCTAACTACGTATTTCACGATCTTTTCATAAACCTAACTACATATTTCACGATCTTTTCCTAAACCTAACTACGTGTTTCACGATCTTTTCCTAAACCTAACTACGTATTTCACGATCTTTTCCAAATGATAACTACGTATTTCACGATCTTGTTGCTGGACTTTTGTTGAAAAAAGCACAAAGAAATGTGTCATTTTTGGTAAAATATCATCCGAACCGTTTTATGAGGGTATGTTGACTTATTGCATATATATATATATATATATATATATATATATATATATATATATATATATATATATATATATATCTGTCAGTCAGCTGGTTGATCCATAACTTTGGTCCACACTGAAATATCTCAACAACTATTGAATAGAAATTTGGTTCTTAAATTAGATTGCGTACAAATGTGCAGTTATTTAGATCAAATGTCCTCATTATTCACTTGAGAAAGAAAGTATTTGCCTGAGCACTGGAGCCGGTATCACATGTTGTGTGTTGTTCCTGTGCACAGCCACACAGTAATGAGGAGTGTCCGTCCATCCGGGGCTGAGGAATGCGTTGGCAGTGAGGGGTTGTTGTGTTCAAGGACCAGTGGAACATCAGGAAAACAAGCCGCCTTCTGTGTCTAATGACGGTGGGCGATCTCCTCTCTGTAATGATCCACGTAGTTTAAGTCTTTAATCAGTTCCTCATCAGACAGACGAAGGCGTGACGCCACACCGAGCGGATTGAAGCTTCTGAGATCGCCTCCATCCCTCAGTCCCAGAGGCGGGACACCAATAAGTGTGTTTACTCTGTCTCATTTATAAAGTACATACATGTGGATCTAGTTGCATGAAACGAAGTTGGGATTTATCCAATTTATATCTCATCAAACAGCAGATTTACCTTTTCAAGATAAAAAAAAGGTGATTCAGTAAAGATGTTCCTTTAAAGCACAAAGTCTTTGAAATCAAGGCTCTGAAAGAGGTCTTCTTGAAGGGCTGAGGTTCAGAACTATTTGCGTTTTCAAGAGTTCTTTGTAGGAGTAAGAGGTTCCAATGAGAAAAGATTTCATCTAAGGAATCACTTTTTGGATGGAAGTTTTTCAAGGATTCTTAGAAGACAACGAGTTATTTTCACCCGAGGAACTCTTGTATGCAGAAAGAGTTCTTCAAGGATTGTTGAAAGGAAACGGCTCTAAGCTGCTGAACTACAGCCACCTTGAGGGTTCTGGGTATAGTTCATACTTTATACATGCTAGCTGTGTACCAATGTTTCAGTCTTTATGCTAAACTAGGACATTCTAACTACAACTTTGTATTAAGAGCACAGGCATGAGATTAACATCAATCGTCTCTTCTCACTCTCAGAAAGCGTATTTCCCAAAAATGTTGAGTGAATGTAATAAATAGATTTGACAGTGAGGCCGTGACCTTCCTCTCGCTCAGATCATCTCATGTAACATTCCTTCATGCACTCTGCAGTATTGCCTTTCAAAGGAGACACTGGGGACCGTTAGCCCTTTGGCGACGGTCTCCAGTCTTTATCTCTAAGAACCAGCTCCTGCTGCGTTCACGTGTTCCAGCTGTAACTTGTTGTGTAGCGACAGTAAGACTTGCTGTAAAGTCGTCTGTGCTCACAAAAAGACGAGCGTAAAACGTCATGCAGCGCTCCAGTAGAACGTGTGAAGAAGCTGCGCGGCGTCTTCGTGGATGAGTGTCTTCACGGCTTCACGGCTTCACGGCTGAATGTTTCTGGTCTTCTGCCCTCGCCTCTCTGAAGCCAGAGCAAAGAAAGCAGCGGAGAAGGAAGCCAAAGCAAAGAAGCAGAAAGGCCCCAAAGCCACAAAGAAGCCCAAAGCCCCGAAGCCCACCAAGAAGCCCAAAGCACCGAAACCCACCAAAAAGCCGAAGGCGCCCAAAGCCACCAAGAAACCACAGGCGGTGACCACGGCGACGACCGCGGCAACGACCACGCCGATGACCGACATCAAGAGTCCTTCTCTGGACGAGGAAGAGGAGCGGCTGCTGCTCGAACTGGGCTGGGGAACGTGTACGTATTATTATTATTATTATTACTACTCAAGCTTCTCAGAGGGAATCAGAGAATATTCTCCGTACAGAAGTTAGTTGTTTAACTATTGAAGTTTGATCCTCAGTGATTCGGCCCGGGACCCCAAGCGGACCTGCAGTGGACGAGCCCGTGGAGCCGGACCTGGGTGAGACGTTCACGGGTCGCCGAACCGGTTTTTAGAGCTCGTTAACAAAATACTGAAATAAAGTCAAGGTCATTTATGTCAGAAAAGAGCAGAGACACATCATAACCCTGATAAAGTGTGTAGTAAGTACAACTTTGAAGTACTTTTCTGCTACTTTATACTTGTATTCCATTACATATCAGAGGAAAACATTGTACTTTTTACTGCTCTAGATTAATTTAATAACTTAAGTTGCTTGCAGAGTCAGAATAATAATTGCACAGAGCATTATTTTGGTTCGGCATCGTTTATGTTACTGCTGTATTATGATATTTGAACACCATCAGTGATATATTCGTGAAATATAGAGTTTGGTACGTGAGAAAATTCAAATGGCACACATTGTGCCAAAATGGCTATTTTGTAGACCTCGCCTAAACTGTCTTTACCAGAAACTCTCTGACTTTGTTCTGCTTCACTTCATCAAAGTCAAGCTCTGCAGAGAGAATGTTCACATATTGTGCTATGATGTGGGAGAGGTTTAAACCTGCAGCTGCATCATTCCAGAGAGATAATCATCCAAAAGGTTTCATGCAGATTGTGTTCCTCTATGTTGACGATGCACCTCTGTTATAATATAATAATAATGTTATGAAGTTTTAATAATATAGTATATGCCGTGTTCCTCGCAGATTTGATGCGTCGTCGATACAACAAACAAGCTACGACCACTGAGGTCATCATGTATATACCAGGTACCCCTGATTTTAATATTTATACATTATGGATCATAAAAGTTTGAATTGCAAAAAGTGCAAAATAATGTTATGTACTGAATAAAAGTGGTAAATTCTTTTGTAACATTATTATTAAAATGTTGCTTCACATATTTCTGTTACGATCGATCCAGATTTTAATTATTATTTCATGAAGCAGATTAGTATAAATTAATTATTAAAGATTGTTATTGTTAAATTATCTTTGATTTTAGAGTTAACCAACCTTTTTTAATTTGTTAAAATAATAACAGCTACTTTTAACTAACTATAAATATTTGCCGACATATTCTTGTTTGCTCATTTGTGTATATTTTCTTCTTCATTTTGTTGTTGATGTGTCTTTTCTATGTTTGTGTATAACTGTGTTCATATATTCTGTTGAGGTACAGAAGAGGAAACGTCATATCTACATATAGAGATATTATCTCTATAGGGCTGGAGAATATATGCTAATTATTTTTGATATATCGTATTAAGAGCTATATTGTGTTTCGTAATATAACACAAATGTTGTCAAGTCATTTTTGTAACCCTTGTGTTGTCTTTGGGTCAAAATGACCCGTGTACGAGTGTATATGTATGTGTGTTGATGGGCCATTTTGATCCGAAGACAACACAAGGGTTGTCACTACCAGAATAATATATAATAATAATATTTCTAGCCTCATACTGACGTCATGGTAATAGAGAGACGTCTGTGATCCTCTGCTTGTGTTTCAGAGGAAACGACCTCCGTCCCGTACGAGGTTCCCTGGTACGAAGAATACGATTACGCCGACTGTACGTCCATCAGCACCATAACTCCTGATCAATAACCCGACCGCTTATTGATCGTTGCATTGAGATGAGTCTCTGATTCTCCTTCACAGTAGCCGCCAAGAAGCAGGAGGAGGAGGAGGAGAGAGCCAGAAAAGAAAAGGCAGAGAAAGGTTTTTATTTCATTTATTCTTTGTCTGGATATCGTGTGGATTAATCCGCCGCTGAAAGTAGTCCCAAACAAACGCACTACTTCTTCTTGTTTGTTTTATTATGACGACAGCGAGCAGCTATTTTATCACTGAGACATTAAACTATATATTTGTGTTTTTAAACATTCACATCTTCCGTAAAAAGAAACAATGGCCGTATTGAGTTAATCTGTAATCAGACAAATATACAATAACACCAGATTCTTCTTTTATCCTCAATTCTTCAGTGGTTTGTTATGAATGATGGAGATAAGAAAACATAATCAGAATTGTTAAATTGACAGTTGAACAGAAAAGTGCATAACAATAAACATAGAATACAACAATACAAAATATAATAAAAACAATAAACACGGTGCAATAATAGATCAATATGGTAAAAAACAGAAAACAGTACTTTAAAACAAGTCCATATTTTTCAAAATAAAAGTGGCAAGTGTATTTTAATAAGAGAAGAAAAGATGTGCAAAAGGTCTTTGAAAGTAAAGTCACAAAAATGCACCAACGACCTCGAAGGCGTGACCTCTGACCTTGAAGGCGTGCTGAGGAATGTGTGAGGAGACGAAGGTGCAGCCGGAGAACATGTGAAGTGTTTGATGGAGTGCGAGGTTCTGCTCTCTGACTCACCACTTCTTTTCTCTTCACGCGAGAAGCCGAGCGGCTGAGGAAGAGCTGGGAGGAAGAGGAAGAGGAGCGGCTGAAGAAGGTCTCCGTTCCCGTGGAACTCAAGAGTAAGAACTCCTGAACTGTTGTACTTAAATACAAAGAGGAGGTACTTTATATGTTCTGCTACTTTATACTCATACACCTCAGAGGTACATATTGTACTTTTAACTTCACTACATCTCAGAGGTACTTTTAGCCAACATAAAGGAGTTAACATGCACATTAATGCAGCAGAAACACAATAGTGATCTTACTGATCAATCAATACTTTTCTTGAAAGTACATTTATCTGATAACACTTGTACTTCATTGAGGTTTTGAATGCAGGACTTTTACTCGTCTTGGAGTATTTCCACATGGTTCTACTTAAAGTAACAGCTCTGAATACTTCTTCCACCACTTCTCATTTGTTAATCCACTCGGCCTCTTCTTTTACTGCGACATCGTCTTTAACAAGAAGTTTTACTGCGTCTCGTTAAAAAGAAAGAAATGTTCCTGACAGCTGCTCCCTGAGGGAAGCCATGAGCGAAGTAAACATCCGGTCTGTGTTTCCCCCAGAATGCCCTCCTCTGGGCCTGGAGTCCCACCGCGTGGAGGACGACCAGCTGCTGGCTTCCTCCCAGTCCCACCACGGCTTCGCTGCTCCGAGGGGACGACTCAACATGCAGGTAGACGTGACTCAACATGCAGGTAGACGTGACTCAACATGCAGGTAGACCTGACTCAACATGCAGGTAGACGTGACTCAACATGCAGGTAGACGTGACTCAACATGCAGGTAGACGTGACTCAACACGCAGGTAGACGTAGACGTGACTCAACATGCAGGTAGACGTAGACGTGACTCAACATGCAGGTAGACGTGACTCAACATGCAGGTAGACGTGACTCAACATGCAGGTAGACGTGACTCAACATGCAGGTAGACGTGACTCAACATGCAGGTAGACGTGACTCAACATGCAGGTAGACGTGACTCAACATGCAGGTAGACATGACTCAACACGCAGGTAGACCTGACTCAACATGCAGGTAGACCTGACTCAACACGCAGGTAGACGTGACTCAACATGCAGGTAGACGTAGACGTGACTCAACATGCAGGTAGACGTAGACGTGACTCAACACGCAGGTAGACGTGACTCAACATGCAGGTAGACGTGACTCAACATGCAGGTAGACGTGACTCAACATGCAGGTAGACGTGACTCAACATGCAGGTAGACGTGACTCAACATGCAGGTAGACCTGACTCAACATGCAGGTAGACGTGACTCAACATGCAGGTAGACCTGACTCAACATGCAGGTAGACGTGACTCAACATGCAGGTAGACGTGACTCAACATGCAGGTAGACGTAGACGTGACTCAACATGCAGGTAGACGTAGACGTGACTCAACACGCAGGTAGACGCGACGCCGCACCGCAACGCACCCAAGTTCGCCTCAAAGGGTCTCGCACAGAGGTTCTCAACCTTTTCTGTCACGCCCCACTTTGGAGGAAGACAAATGTTCACGCCCCAACGCGAGATTGGCTTTTTGCTGTTTTTGTTTTGGCAAAACGCCAAGAATCGGTGATTCACCAAGAATCTTGGCCGTCGCACATCCTTGAGCGTAACCTGTTAACGTAACGTGAACATTTCCATGAAAGTACAGGCACCCCACTAGAGGGTCGCGCCCCACAGTTTGATAACCACTGCCCTGTGACAATAAGAATCCCTGCGTTTGGCTCCAGGGCTCCGGCAACGACGACGACATGTTCGGCGGCGCCTGGTGCGCAGAGTCGGAGGAGCGCAACCACTGGTTCGAGGTCGACGCCCGCCGGGAGGTGGAGTTCACCGGGGTCATCACTCAGGGGAGGAACTCAGAGCAGCTGTGAGTCTGTACTGCTTTCTGCTTTCATGGAGCTGTGGGAGTCCATTCCTGCAGGAAATAAAGACAAAGGAGATGTTTTATCATGTTTTAGTCTTAGTGAATGTTTTAATTTTGATGTTCAAGTCAAAAATCTGATAATTGGAGTCTTCAATTATCAGATTGTTTTGGCCAGTAGGGGGCAGCACAACCAATGCTGGAAACACAACAAAGATACACATTTAAAGAGGAACAACAACATGATTTTTAAAGCATTGATATTATTATCATTATTGTTGTCAGAACAGAATACATGGCGTAGAATATTGTCGGTCTTTTTGCTCTGTGTTTGGTCTCCACCTCCTGACGGAGGTCTCTGTCTCTTTAAGTCCTCAGCTGATCTCTAACTGAGTCTGTCTGCTGCTTGACGCCGAGCAGGAAGTGAACAGTGATGAAATAAAACAAGATGAGAGAGCTAAAGATAATCATGTATTCATCGCAAATAGGGGAAACTTGCAGGATTACAGAAGCAAAGTGGATCGAAAACAATACAAAATATGGAATAATGAATCCCCTTTTTTCTCCCTAGAGAGGACTTTGTGTCCTCCTACTTTGTGGCCTTCAGCAACGACAGCCGGGACTGGACGACGCTTCACGACGGCTACGCCGAATGGGTGAGAACGCCGTCTTCCAGCCGATAGATCACGACTGACGGCATTGTGGCTGAAAGGGAAAAGAGACGCTCCGCTTATTTAACATCCTCGATTCCTTACGGGTAGTCCAGTCCTGTCTTTGTCCAGCTGCAGTACTGAAGGTGTCTCGTAGCAAAGAGGGACCCGGGTTCCATTGAGTTTACACGTTCTCCCCTCGTGGCAGCGTGGGTTCTCTCCGGGTTCTCCGGTTCCTCCCGCAGTCCAAAGACATGCAGCTCGGGTTGATTGATGGCGATTTGTCCAGGGTGTACTCGCTTCAGCTGGGATCGGCTCCAGGAATGCGTACAGGTCTCGTGATACCTCCAACCCACAAGTGCAAAACCTCCTCACTATGATCTACCGCTCAAGAACCGCTTGAACCCTCCTGGTGTAACTTACTCAGGGAGCAAACCTCATTAAGAAACAATAATTAAACCCTGCAGCTCTTTTTTTCTGTCTCCCAAAAATGAGAATTGTGCTTTTTCAAAACTAAAACTGTGCTATCTCCTCATCCACTGATTTAATTCATTTAGATTGCTGAAGTACTGTAGCCCTTGTGAGAAGAGACGTGTGGTTTCACTTCTTTTTTTTAAGATCGTTAAGTTTTAATAATTCTGTAAACTCCTTAAAATGATAAGCGATTATATTGTTTCACTAAAACCTTCATAAGTCTTACGACGGTGGATTTCAGCTCAGATCTTTCTGACCAGTATTAGTGTCTCAAAATTGCGAAGCGAGACCGGGAGTCTTCTTTTGCTTTTTGGGGGCTTGCCGAGATCCTGCGATCTCATTGGTCCTCAGACTCTTCTGAAAGCGTGTCAGACGCTGATTTGTTAGAGATCAAGGACGATAGGGTCTGGTATTCATATCAAGGTCATATGAGCTGTAGCACCCTAAGGGGACCCTAATAAGGGGACCCTAGGGTGGAACTGCTGTCATGGATCTGGTCTTATGGATGCAGAATGGATCCGGTCGGTTCTGATGCGACACATCCTCGTCTGTGTTCTCCGTCTTGTATTGTGTGTATTGTTTAGTAAACCAATGACAGCGCTGCCGTCCGTCCTCTCCTGCAGTTGTTCTATGCGAACGTGGACAAGGACACGCCGGTGTTGGGGGAGTTCTCGGCGCCCGTGGTGGCGCGCTACATCCGCATCCTGCCTCAGAGCTGGAACGGCAGCCTGTGCCTTCGAGCCGAGATCCTGGCCTGCCAGCTCCCCAGTGAGTAGATCCAGCCGGTCCTTTCTCAAAGGCTTCTGGGAGAGTTTCATGAGTCAGAGCGTTGTCATTCCTGACAGGAATATGTCATCCTCCACTGGAGGGAAAGACTCAACTCTGCCAAAACAAAAAGTATATTTCACAACACGGACTTCATCGGTTACATAACGGACTTTCCACCATTCCCCGGTGGTGTGAAGTCACGCGTACATTTCCTCCAGCACAGTGCTTGCGTACAAATCTTCATGAGTATTTTTAAATGTTCTACTTTTTATAAAATCATAATCAGGTCACAGAATTTGGTGTAACTGTAATCGAGTACATTTACTAAAACACTGTACAAAAGAACATTTTGACAAATTGGTTATTTCCCATATTTAGCCGCTTCACAAAAGAAAGATACACAGTGTTAGCAGCAAATCAAACAATGTTAGCATGTTGCTTCTTTCAGGCAGCTACCGCAGTGAGAACGAAGTCCTCCCATCAGACGACCTGGACTTCAAACACCACAACTACAAGGAGATGAGACAGGTCAGTCTTCAGTTCTGACCGCAGACTGTTCATGAGAAGAAGAGTCGTCACATTGGAAGTTATGAAGCCTTGAGTTCGACATTTGTCTCATGAAGCATAGACTTCTATACAACCAGAGGAGTCACCCCTGGTGGTCAGGAGAGAGAATGCAGCTTTATAGACTTCTATACAACCAGAGGAGTCGCCCCCTCGTGGTCAGGAGAGAGAATGCAGCTTTATAGACTTCTATACAACCAGAGGAGTCACCCCTGGTGGTCAGGAGAGAGAATGCAGCTTTATAGACTTCTATACAACCAGAGGAGTCGCCCCCTTGTGGTCAGGAGAGAGAATGCAGCTTTAACACATGAAGCATATACTTCTATACAACCAGAGGAGTCACCCCCTGGTGGTCAGGAGAGAGAATGCAGCTTTAACACATGAAGCATATACTTCTATACATCCAGAGGAGTCACCTCCTGGTGGTCAGGAGAGAGAATGCAGCTTTATAGACTTCTATACAACCAGAGGAGTCACCCCTGGTGGTCAGGAGAGAGAATGCAGCTTTATAGACTTCTATACAACCAGAGGAGTCGCCCCCTTGTGGTCAGGAGAGAGAATGCAGCTTTAACACATGAAGCATATACTTCTATACAACCAGAGGAGTCACCCCCTGGTGGTCAGGAGAGAGAATGCAGCTTTAACACATGAAGCATATACTTCTATACAACCAGAGGAGTCACCTCCTGGTGGTCAGGAGAGAGAATGCAGCTTTAACACATGAAGCATAGACTTCTATACAACCAGAGGAGTCACCCCCTGGTGGTCAGGAGAGAGAATGCAGCTTTAACACATGAAGCATAGACTTCTATACAACCAGAGGAGTCGCCCCCTGGTGGTCAGGAGAGAGAATGCAGCGTTAACACATGAAGCATAGACTTCTATACAACCAGAGGAGTCGCCCCCTGGTGGTCAGGAGAGAGAATGCAGCGTTAACACATGAAGCATAGACTTCTATACAACCAGAGGAGTCGCCCCCCTGGTGGTCAGGAGAGAGAATGCAGCGTTAACACATGAAGCATAGACTTCACTCATCAGAACCGGAGGTTGCCGTCTGATTCTGAAATATGATATTAGCTTATTTAACTGTTATTATGATTCTGCAGAGAACTGAAGTTTTTGTTTCTCTTCCAGATGATGAAGGTGATAAACGAAGAGTGTCCCAACATCACCAGGATCTACAACGTTGGTAAAAGCTATAAGGGCCTGAAGATGTACGCCATGGAGATCTCCGACAACCCCGGAGAGCACGAGACGGGTACGAGACCGACCGACGGCCGAAGAACAGAACTCACGGAGACGCCGTCAAACCACCAAACCGCCACCTGTCCTAATGTGTGATATTGTTTTTTTTTTATTCCACCAGGTGAGCCTGAATTTCGGTACACAGCCGGCCTCCACGGTAACGAGGCGCTGGGTCGAGAGCTCCTCCTCCTGCTGATGCAGTTTCTGTGCAAGGAGTACAAAGACGACAACCCCAGGGTGCGCCGCCTGGTGGACGGAGTGAGAATACACCTGGTGCCGTCGCTCAACCCCGACGCTTACGAGCTGGCCTACGAGATGGTACGATGGGCACGAATCGCCCGCACAGCGCTCACGTAGCCGTAGCGTCTTGAATTCACTTCCTCCAACATTTGCAGCCCCCTTTAACGTGGCCCTCCTTCTCGTTGTCCAGGGCTCGGAGATGGGGAACTGGGCTCTGGGCCACTGGACCGAAGAAGGTTACGACATCTTCCAGAACTTCCCGGACCTCAACAGCATCCTGTGGGGAGCCGAGGACAGAGGCTGGGTCCCTCGCATCGTGCCCAATCATCACATCCCACTCCCAGAGAACGCCCTCAATGGATCTGTGAGTTAGTCTTTAACCCCAAGACCCACCGGTGGGATTGAAAAGCATGTTATCTTGAAACAATCGCCAATGTGACGGGCTGCTTGTGGTTCAGAGGGTTGATCCTCCAAACGTTCACCACTTCTGGTCCAACACGATGCGCTGAAGTTCAGACCTTTCTCTGCTTCCTGCTTTCAGCTCGCTACGGAGACGAAGTCCATCATCTCCTGGATGGAGCGCACCCCGTTTGTGCTCGGAGCGAATTTACAAGGAGGAGAAAAACTGGTCGCGTACCCTTTCGACATGCAGCGCCAGTCAGATGCTGTAAGCCTAGAACCAAATAAAGCACATCGATGATCTCATCAGCCAGATGTTAAGAGATTCATTATTATGACCCCTTTGTTTAAGTCAACCGACAGCCGCCGTTGGAGAGGCAACGGCGATATGAACGAGGAGACGTGGGCTCGCATCCAGCGGCAGAACGAGGGGTCTCTGAGGGAGACGGCGGACGACGCCATGTTCCGATGGTTGGCCATGGCGTACGCCCACAGCCACCTGACCATGACGGAGACCTACCGGGGCTCGTGCCACGGAGACGACGTCACCGGGGCTCAGGGCATCACCAACAGGGCGAGCTGGGACCCAGTGGTGGGCAGTAAGTGTTGGAGGGAGGCAAAGAAAGAAAGGATGTAGAAGAAAGTGCTGGATGAAAAACTAGAATGATAATGATCGGACACAACCAGGTGTGAGTGAGCTCATCCTGTTCCTGTTCCACAGGTATGAATGACTTCAGCTACCTGCACACCAACTGCTTCGAGCTGTCCGTCTTCTTGGGCTGCGACAAGTTTCCCCATGAGAGTGAACTGCCTCATGAGTGGGAGAACAACCGCGAGTCTCTGCTGTCCTTCATCGAACAAGTGAGAGCTTGTTAAAGCTGCATTCTCTCTCCTGACCACCAGGGGGTGACTCCTCTGGTTGTATAGAAGTCTATGCTTCATGTGTTAAAGCTGCATTCTCTCTCCTGACCACCAGGGGGCGACTCCTCTGGTTGTATAGAAGTCTATTATTCATGTGTTAAAGCTGCATTCTCTCTCCTGACCACCAGGGGGCGACTCCTCTGGTTGTATAGAAGTCTATATAAAATGACTACTTCTCGCTACAGCTCTATTCTGTGGTTGTAACTGAAGGACGAGTAATATTTCCTGTTCAGGTGCATCGAGGGATCAAAGGTGTGGTGAGAGACGTGGAGGGAAACCCGCTGCCTAACGCCACCGTGTCTGTGGAGGGAATCCGGCATGACGTGAAAACCGGTAAATCGAACAAAGATTCTGTGCATTTGACAATAATTACGTTTTCTTGGTCCATAATTTCATCTCCAAACTGTTTCCCCTGAACTCGCTCCAGCTGCCGGCGGTGATTACTGGCGGCTGCTGAACCCCGGGGAGTTCCGGGTGACCGCCAAGGTCGACGGCTACACCCCTCAGACCCGGCTGTGCATGGTGGGCTACGACTCCGGCGCCACCTCCTGCAGCTTCACCTTGGCCAAGTCCAACTGGGACCGCATCAAGCAGATCATGTCGCTCCACGGCAAGCGGCCCATCCGGCTGGTGACCAAAGCGGCCGCGCCGAAGACGACGCCGGCGGCCAGCGGCGCGGCGCCGGCGCCCACCGTCGACAGTCACGCCGCCGCGCAGAACGCTGAGCGGCTCAGGAGGCTCCGGATCATGCGTCTACGCCGGCTGCGTCAGCAGAGGTTAAGAGCCGGGTTTAGCACCACACCAACTCCAACAACAACAACAACAACAACAACAACAACCACAACCCCCACGACAATACCCCAGAGTACCACTTCCTGGTACGACTCCTGGTTCCCGGTGGACGGCTGGGTGACGGAGAACCCGTTCGATAGCGTCGCCTTTGAGTCGGCGCCCACACAAGACTACCCCTTCGAATACACCATCGACTGATCTCACACACACACACACACACACACACACACACACACACACACACACACACACACACACACACACACACACACACACACACACACACAGGGTTTGAACTTGTTGGGTAAACATTGACCAAATATTCTGTTTTTTGCCATTAATCTGAAAAAGACAATATCCCACACATAATCCCGTTTATATGCAGCCGCTCATATTCCACATAACCGAACACGTGACTCATCTTCATCACCCCGTGACTCGTCTTCATCACCCCACGTCGACGCCGTTCTCCCCCACGTTTGACGGTTCGATGCCCGGACACAACATATGTAAAAGTGGAACATCAGGAGCCGCTTCTCTTCTCTTCATGCGTGACTTTAAAGGAACGTCCCGTAAGAGAAATGCAGTTTTTTAGGAAGATTCTTCGCAGAGAATTGATCTGGAATAGAAAGCTTCTGCTGAGCAGAGGAACATGCAGCTTCTTACGACACAAACATATTAGATACTCCTGCATTACAAATGTATATCTTTATGATTCTTTAACGGCTTTACAGTGCGATTGCTGGCTTCAGTTAAACTGATTTAATGTACTGCCGCATTTGATTAAAATTAAAGTGTTTTTATAAAATGACCTTAGTCTGTGTATTATTTGGCTTTAAGAAAATATTATCTCTGCATCATCTCTACTGGCCACCAGGGGGTGACTCCTCTGGTTGTATAGAAGTCTATGCTTCATGTGTTAAAGCTGCATTCTCTCTCCTGACCACCAGGGGGCGACTCCTCTGGTTGTATAGAAGTCTATGCTTCATGTGTTAAAGCTGCATTCTCTCTCCTGACCACCAGGGGGCAACCTAAATTAAGGTTTAAAGCTTAATTTAAGTTTAACTTAAATCAGGGTTCATCGAATTCTGACCAATGGGTTTCATGACTTTTCCATGACTTTAAACCAAATGTCCATGACCAACATTTAGTGAAGTCTGGGTGTAAACAGTAAAAAGTGAGTAAATGTAGTATTTAAACTAACAATGAGAATACAAAGCATACAGTAAACCTTAAATGACTCAAATGAATGAGACAATAGTTTGATTAAAAGAATAAACATTTATATAGATGCCTGTATGTATGCCTGCTTATATTCTGAGTCTTTCTTTTAAAAGCATATTCATTATTTCAAACTCAGCGTAAATGAACGTCATGAACACATGAATATAACACATTTACATGACTTTCACAACACTTTTGGGATTTTATTTCTTTAAAAAGGACTTTTCCAGGCCTGGAAATAACCATTTTAAAACTCCATGACTGTTCCAGGTGTTCCATGACCGTAACAGCCGTGTTAGCTTAACTTAAGTTTAACTTAACCAGCCTATAGAACCTCAGATGTTAAACGCGTCTTCTCTTTGTCGCTCTACAACGACCACACAAAGAAACTCCACTTCAAGAAGAAATCACTTTATTTTAACAAAACATTTTCAACGTTTCCACAACAGAAGTAAGAGAATACAGATACTGTATGTTTGGATTTGCAACTTCAAACTGACGTTTCTTACATTTTCCTCTCGTTTTCAAAAGTAAGTCCGCGTTCGGAGTCCGTTCGGTTCGTGTCGGAATCGAGCCACCGGTGAAAGTCTCTGCCGGGTCCACAGATCCATCCCGACGCTCGTTCACGGGGTTCTGCGGCTACGACTGCCCCGCTCTGCCCTTCTGGTTCCTCCCTCCGCTGTACCGGAAACTCCTCAGAGGGTTCTTCCCCGGGATGTTCTTCTGCAGGAGGGGGAATCGAACCCATCGTTACGACTCAGACATTTACGTTTTACAACATGCACTTCAGGATTTATGCTCTGTAGAACTTATAAAAGCAGACAGACTGGGCTGCAGCTGTGGTTCATGTCAATGGCTGTTAAAAGGTTGTTTAAAGGTTTGCAACACAGAACCATCTGAGAAAACCTCATTGGAAGCTGTTTGGAAAAGGGGCGGGCACTTTAAAAATAATACTTGGGAGGCGATTGGATGAACCATCTGTCAATCAAACTCAAACTAAATCTTCTCCATCAAGAAATACTCTCCATTTCTGATAGATATGATGCTAATGCAGCATCTAAGCTAACCTCTTTTAGGAGCCGCCATTGTTGTCGTTGTCATCACTTAAGCCACGCCCCCAGCTCCTTACAGGAAGCCGATTGGCTCAGACACAATGCGCTCAACGCCAGACTGGACAGATTTTCGTGAACCCAGCCGCCGTGCAAACGCTGATGTCGGATGTTACGAGCTGCACGGCGGCGACAGTGTTCGGCCAACAGCCAATCAGATTGCAGCAGAGGCTTTGAAATAATGCAACCGACGATTTTCTTTTAACGCATTAAAGCAGAATTATATTTGAATTATTTTCATTAGATAACATTTTTTATTAGTATTTCTCCTGCAGCCAGCAGGGGGCGCTGTGAGGCCTTCAGGGACATTTCCCTCACCTTGAAGCTGCTCTTCACGACGCCCTCCGCCTTGGAGCCGAGCTTCTTCCTCCTCCTCCGGGTCGACAGCGGGTTCATGGCGCCCTTCAGCGTCTCCGGGACTGAAGGAAGACGACGAGTTAGGAAGTACTTTTACTCAAGTACACATTCAAAAAGGTTTCATGGTACTTTATACTTCTACGCCGCTTCATTCTGGAAGTGAATGTTGTAGATTTCACGACATTTATTTGACAGATTTAGTTACTTTGCAGATTCAGATCATTAAAGCCAAAAATAACGTGTATATGATTCCGCATGAGTACTTCTACTCGTGGTACTTTTCAGAGTATTTCGGCGTTCTCACTGAGGTACTCGGGGACGTTCCTCAGGTGAGGCTTCACCACGGCCGGGTGCAGGTCTTTGTCGTGTCGGAGCAGCTGCAGGTCTCTGGGGTTGTCCTCGAAATACGTCTGAGACGGAGACAGGACAGAGTCATAAAACACACACACACACACACACACACACACACAAAGTCACAAAACACACACACACACACACACACACAAAGTCACAAAACACACACACACACACACACACACACACACACACACACACACACCTTGAGCTTCTCTGAGTTGAGCAGCTCCTGTTTGATCTCCTTCAGTCTGGCCTCCTTCACCGCCTGCTTCGTCACTGAGCGCATGGCGTCCTGCACACAATCATCATCGTCATCATCATCATCATCATCGTCACCACCACCTTCATCTCTTCCTGCCTGAACACTCACCCTGCATCTGTACCGGAAGCCTTCGATCTCCTCCATCTTGAACTGGTAGGGGTTCAGCCCCGAGGCGGCGTTATCTAGAGCGGCACGTATGAACACATGAATGCATGAGCGCATGAACACATGAACAGGTGCCTTGCTCACGAGCCGCTCACCGGTCAGGACCGACCACATCCGTCCTCACAACGCGACAGAAGTGCTTCATAGCGGCTTTAATTCAGATTATATTTAATAAAAAGACTAATGTGTGAAGAAATGTCTGTAAATTAAACTAAATAAAGTTTAGCTGAGAGGTTTAGATCCTCATTCAGCGTTTCACGTCAAATAAAACAGCTGACGGGAAAGAGAGCAAAGACGTAAAGATGAAAGTGAATATATATATATATATATATATATATATATATATATATATATATATATATATATATATAGTGTACTCACCTCCAGTGAGCGCCTCCTCCACCTCCTCCAGCAAACTGAACTCGGTGTGAGCGATGAAGGACAGAGCGGTGCCGGGGTTGTCTGCTCTCGCCGTTCTGCAAGAAAAATGTAATATATAAATAAATTATATATATATTTATTAACACTTAATAATAAGTACACACTATATTCATCATTTATGAAGCATTATTCCAACATTCATCAGTAACTCATTAGTATGAAGTTCATAAACAGTTATAAATGTTTTATTCTTGATCAATAAGCTCGACTATTATATGTTTCATGATTATGTTTTCATATTTTATAAATGATGGATTCCTCATTTATAAATTAATTATTAACGACTTTTAGATGATTAATAAGATAATTTATATAGTGTTAGTAAATTATACAAAAAAAGATTTAAATGTTATTTATTAATGTATTTATTTATTCATACATGTAATGATTTAGATATGCACTAATGTTAGGGAATGTTTCATAAACGTGTTTTAATGAAGTTCATGATTCACTCAGTCACCAGTCGTTAGAACAAAGATTCATAAAGGATGAATTCAGTGTTTACTAATGATAAATACTGTAGTTATTATAAATGCTTCTATATGTATTCACCAGCATGCGGCCCTGACAGAATGAGTGAGTCTGAAGGAGTGAATGAGTGAATCTGGACTCACCTCCCCACTCGGAGAATGTATGAGTCTGAAGGAGTGAATGAATGAATCTGAAGGAGTGAGTCTGGACTCACCTCCCCACTCGGTGAATGTATGAGTCTGAAGGAGTGAATGAATGAATCTGAAGGAGTGAATGAATGAATCTGAAGGAGTGAATGAATGAATCTGAAGGAGTGAATGAGTGAGTCTGAAGGAGTGAATGAGTGAGTCTGAAGGAGTGAATGAGTGAGTCTGAAGGAGTGAATGAGTGAATCTGGACTCACCTCCCCACTCGGTGAATGTATGAATCTGCGCTCAGCGGGAAGTCAAAGTTGATGACGTTGGCGACGTTCTGGAAGTCGACGCCTCTGGAGACGCCGTACTCTTTGTCCCTCGACCTTCAGACACAAGAGGAGGAATATTATAGTACAGCAGTACTCTACAGTATTAATACACAGACTGTGTAGAAGTACCTCACGTCTACACATCACAGTGAACTTCTCCCTCAGATGGACCTCTGGGTGTCAAAACAGCTTAAAGAAATAAACTCACCCTCCTCCTCCTCCTCTTCCTCTCTCCGCGCTCTTCTTCTTCTTCCCTTTGCTCGCCGCCGGCGCCGCAGCAGCCGGGTCGGCCAGACTCTCCTCGTCGGTGGCGATGATGTAGTCGTAGAAGCCCTGGTTGAACTGCGTGATGATGTGAACCCTGCAGGGGAACCAGGTCCACATGTTGGACTTCACTGGTCCTGAATGTTACGTTCATACACACAAGTTCTGGCGCCCCCTGTGGACTAGAGAGGTAGTGTCTCTGAGCACCAGGGTCCCTTTAGAAACCCTCTCATTCTACTGGAGCAGGTCTATAGAACCATCTAGAGGTCTACAGAGGACCAGGTCTACAGAGGACCAGGACTACACCGAGGTCTATAGAGGACCAGGACTACAGAGGACCAGGACTACACTGAGGTCTAC
Source organism: Myoxocephalus aenaeus (assembly GCA_038501785.1). NCBI lineage: Eukaryota > Metazoa > Chordata > Actinopteri > Perciformes > Cottidae > Myoxocephalus > Myoxocephalus aenaeus. The sequence continues at coordinate 43,391 of JBAMJR010000238.1, read as the reverse complement.
AGAGGACCAGGACTACACTGAGGTCTATAGAGGACCAGGACTACACTGAGGTCTACAGAGGACCAGGACTACACCGAGGTCTACAGAGGACCAGGACTACACCGAGGTCTACAGAGGACCAGGACTACACCGAGGTCTACAGAGGACCAGGACTACACTGAGGTCTACAGAGGACCAGGACTACACTGAGGTCTATAGAGGACCAGGACTACACTGAGGTCTACAGAGGACCAGGACTACACTGAGGTCTATAGAGGACCAGGTCTACAGAGGACCAGGACTACACTGAGGTCTACAGAGGACCAGGACTACACTGAGGTCTATAGAGGACCAGGACTACACTGAGGTCTACAGAGGACCAGGACTACACCGAGGTCTACAGAGGACCAGGACTACACCGAGGTCTACAGAGGACCAGGACTACACCGAGGTCTACAGAGGACCAGGACTACACCGAGGTCTACAGAGGACCAGGACTACACTGAGGTCTACAGAGGACCAGGACTACACTGAGGTCTATAGAGGACCAGGACTACACTGAGGTATATAGAGGACCAGGACTACACTGAGGTATATAGAGGACCAGGACTACACTGAGGTCTACAGAGGACCAGGACTACACTGAGGTCTATAGAGGACCAGGACTACACCGAGGTCTATAGAGGACCAGGACTACACCGAGGTCTATAGAGGACCAGGACTACACTGAGGTCTATAGAGGACCAGGACTACACTGAGGTCTATAGAGGACCAGGACTACATGAGGTCTATAGAGGACCAGGACTACACTGAGGTCTATAGAGGACCAGGACTACACTGAGGTCTACAGAGGACCAGGACTACACTGAGGTCTACAGAGGACCAGGACTACACTGAGGTCTATAGAGGACC
>JBAMJR010000238.1:0-37500 GCA_038501785.1 Myoxocephalus aenaeus | reverse complement strand
GGTTGTTTATCGTAAAGTAGCTTCACGTGCATGTTCACGACACCTCTGTATTTTAGTTTACGACACACGAGACGAGTGTTTACGACACTTCTCTCCGGCTTTAGTTCTTCAACACTAAACGTTCACCGAGCTGTCTCCGGCCGTTACCTTTAGAAGACGGTCGTCTAAACCCATCTCGTGAAACTGAAGCCGCTCCGCCGCCATGTCTGCGCCTCACTGCTTCACTGCTCACACGTGCGTCGCAGGAATACTACGTCATGCTGCCTTCAGGTCCCTCCTCTAAAGCTCCGTGTTTCCAGTAACCGGCGCAATGTTTTCGTTTTAGTTTTTTTCCCATTCCACTTTAAATCCATTTCGATGGGAAACAAAGTTTACTTTTTAAACCCACTATTATTTGACAGGTTTTTTACTTTACAAAATAATTTGTCCACACAAAGAGTTTATGAAAGAAAAAATGATGAACTTGTTTGTAAATAACATTAATTAAAAGTGTGAACATTTGCCAATATTTAAAAAATATTGTTATAATTGTAATATAATAGCATTTATAAGTTACCACCAGATGAATCCATAATAGAAAATAATCATTAGTTAACCAACTATCCTGCTTTTACATTAATGCAAGAATCATAATAAACTATCAATAGAATATATAATAAATGTATAATAAATCACCCCTGGCCAGATCCTCCGTAAATTGAATCATCAACATCAACATCCCTTCACTGTATTTACACACTTCATATACTTTGCATGTTTGCATTTTTATTATTTAATTTTCTTAAATGTCTTATAAATAACTCTGCTTGCTGCTTCCACAAACACATTCCCCTTAGGGATGAATAAAGTATATATCCTAATAGTCACATGTTTAATACTTTAACTACATTTAACAGTTTGTATTCTCACAGTGTGGTATTAGTACTTTTACTCCAGTAGAGATCTGAATACTTTGTTGATTGTTTTTATTTTTCTCCCTGATTTCCCTAATTTGACCGCTAGATGGCGACAAAACGCCACCAATGAAAACGTCACAATGGCTCCTTATTAACAATTAAATATGAAAAGAACCATGACAATGTTCAGCGGAACTGAAACACAACAACAACAACAACAACAACACACTGTATTTATGCACACACGCACGCACACGAGCATGCGCGTGGCCCTGGGTCCGTGGAGTCACGTGGTGCGGACTTGTTGAGGAGAAGATGTCTGCAGCTGGAGGCGCGCCGCGTCTCCTCCCGCAGCGCAGAGGCAACATGGCCGCGCAGCAGCGCTGAGCGCGGAGCAACACGACAACAACAACAACAACAACAACAACAACAGGTAAAGAAACAACATGGAGGGAAACCACAGCCGTTATTTAGTGTTCAGCCTCAGACACGAGCAGCGAGCATCCACACAAAGCCACAGGTTAATAATTCATCTGTTACATAACGCGACAGTCATCTCATCATAACGCGTTATTTCCCTTCAGAGGTTTATTCTCCTCCAGGCGGCTCGTGTTTTATTCCTCATCGCCTTGACGTTTCATGGATGAACCGCTCGGTGTATTTATCTTCTCTCCCCCCTCTCCTCCCTCTCCTCTCAGCCTGAATGGCCTTCATGTCCCGGTTCTCCAGGTCCCGCAGCAGCTCCAGGTCTCCGAGCCGGAAGGACTCGGAGCGGCGCGCCTCCCCGACGCCGACGGTGTCCGAGCTGGAGCGGCTGCTCTGCACCGGGAAGACCGCCTGCAACCACGCGGACCAGGTGTGGCCACGGCTCTACATCGGGGACCAGTGAGTTACCTGAAGCTGCACACCTGTACACCTGTACACATGAACACATGAACACATGAACACCTGTACACAAGAACACATGAACACATGAACACATGAACACCTGAACACCTGTACACAAGAACACATGAACACCTGTACACCTGTACACAAGAACACATGAACACCTGTACACATGAACACCTGTACACATGAACACATGAACACATGAACACCTGAACACATGAACACATGTACACCTGAACACCTGAACACATGAACACCTGTACACATGTACACATGAACACATGAACACATGAACACCTGTACACCTGTACACAAGAACACATGAACACATGAACACCTGAACACCTGTACACAAGAACACAAGAACACATGAACACATGAACACCTGAACACCTGAACACATGAACACCTGTACACAAGAACACATGAACACCTGAACACCTGAACACATGAACACCTGTACACCTGTACACATGTACACATGAACACATGAACACATGAACACCTGTACACAAGAACACAAGAACACAAGAACACATGAACACAAGAACACAAGAACACATGAACACATGAACACATGAACACCTGAACACATGAACACCTGTACACATGAACACATGAACACCTGTACACATGAACACATGAACACATGAACACCTGAACACATGAACACATGTACACCTGAACACCTGAACACATGAACACCTGTACACATGTACACATGAACACATGAACACATGAACACCTGTACACCTGTACACAAGAACACATGAACACATGAACACCTGAACACCTGTACACAAGAACACAAGAACACATGAACACATGAACACCTGAACACCTGAACACATGAACACCTGTACACAAGAACACATGAACACCTGAACACCTGAACACATGAACACCTGTACACCTGTACACATGTACACATGAACACATGAACACATGAACACCTGTACACAAGAACACAAGAACACAAGAACACATGAACACAAGAACACAAGAACACATGAACACATGAACACATGAACACCTGAACACATGAACACATGAACACATGTACACATGAACACATGAACACATGAACACATGAACACATGAACACCTGAACACAAGAACACATGAACACATGAACACATGAACACATGAACACATGTACACATGAACACATGAACACATGAACACATGAACACATGAACACAAGAACACAAGAACACATGAACACATGAACACATGAACACCTGAACACATGAACACATGAACACATGTACACATGAACACATGAACACATGAACACATGAACACATGAACACATGAACACCTGTACACATGAACACATGAACACCTGTACACAAGAACACATGAACACATGAACACATGAACACCTGAACACATGAACACATGAACACATGAACACATGAACACATGAACACATGAACACATGAACACCTGAACACATGTACACCTGAACACATGTACACCTGAACACATGTACACATGTACACCTGAACACATGAACACATGTACACCTGAACACATGAACACATGAACACCTGAACACCTGAACACCTGAACACATGTACACCTGAACACATGCACACATGAACACATGAACACATGCACACATGAACACATGTACACCTGAACACATAAACACATGAACACCTGAACACCTGAACACCTGAACACATGCACACATGCACACATGCACACATGAACACATGAACACATGCACACATGAACACATGTACACCTGAACACATGAACACATGAACACCTGAACACATGAACACCTGAACACATGTACACCTGAACACATGCACACATGCACACATGAACACATGCACACATGAACACATGTACACCTGAACACATAAACACATGAACACCTGAACACCTGAACACATGCACACATGCACACATGCACACATGCACACATGAACACATGAACACATGTACACCTGAACACATGTACACCTGTACACATAAACACCTGAACACATGAACACATGAACACATGAACACATGAACACATGTACACATGTACACCTGAACACATGAACACATGTACACCTGAACACATAAACACATGAATACCTGTACACATGAACACATGTACACATGTACACCTGAACACATGTACACCTGAACACATAAACACCTGAACACATGAACACATGAACACATGAACACATGAACACATGTACACATGTACACCTGAACACATGAACACATGTACACCTGAACACATGTACACCTGAACACATAAACACCTGAACACCTGAACACATGAATACATGAACACATGAACACATGAACACATGCACACATGCACACATGAACACATGAACACCTGAACACATGTACACCTGAACACATGTACACCTGAACACATGTACACCTGAACACATGAACACATGAACACATGAACACATGCACACATGAACACATGAACACATGAACACCTGAACACATGTACACCTGAACACATAAACACCTGAACACATGAACACATGAACACATGAACACATGCACACATGCACACATGAACACCTGAACACATGCACACCTGAACACATGTACACATGTACACCTGAACACCTGAACACCTGAACACATGAACACATGCACACATGAACACATGAACACATGCACACATGCACACCTGAACACATAAACACATGCACACCTGAACACATGCACACATGCACACCTGAACACATGCACACATGAACACATGAACACATGCACACATGCACACATGAACACCTGAACACATGCACACATGAACACCTGAACACATGAACACCTGAACACCTGAACACATGAACACATGAACACCTGAACACCTGAACACATGAACACCTGAACACATGCACACATGAACACCTGAACACATGTACACATGTACACCTGAACACATGAACACATGAACACATGCACACATGAGCACATGAACACATGTACACATGAACACCTGCACACATGAACACATGTACACCTGAACACCTGAACACATGAACACATGAACACATGTACACCTAAACACATGAACACATGCACACATGTACACCTAAACACATGAACACATGCACACATGTACACCTGAACACATGAACACATGAACACCTGCACTCTCTGACCTGTTACTGAAGTGAAGTAGCAGTACGACATGTAGAAGTACTGCAAGTACAACTCACTCATATGCTTAAAGTAAAAGTACTCATGGTGCAGAATGACTTATTATTATTGATGCATTCATGTGTTCATCGCTTTAATGTTGCAGTTGGTAAAGATGGAGCTCTTCTTAATTATTTAATATAATATAATATTGTAATCTGTATAATATATTACAATACATGTTGAATATTTATATTTAGTGTTAATCGGAATCTGTCAAATAAGTATAAAATGGCATAAAATGGAAATATTCAAGTCCAGCCCTCATTAACCCGGGTGTGCGTCTGTGTGTCTGCAGCTAATAAACAACTCTTTGTATTAATGCATGAATGAATGCAGCAGAGGAGAGTGAGAGCATCACTCATGTGAGGAAGAGCGAGACGCACTCAGAGCCTGAAGCTCCACAGGTTCAGTCTGAGGAAACGGTTTAGTTCATGACTGAGCAGGTGAGTGAGTGAGTGAGTGGGCGGGGCTTAAAACGGCAGCAAAGAGATGATCTCATGAGAGCAAAGTATTCTGGCTTAATTTATAAATATAATAATAATAATAATAATAATAATAATAATAATAATAATAATAATAATAATAATATAAATCTACATCTAGAGAGAAAGCAGCTTTAACACATGAAGCATAGACTTCTATACAACCAGAGGAGTCGCCCCCTGGTGGTCAGGAGAGAGATTGCAGCTTTAACACATGAAGCATAGACTTCTATACAACCAGAGGAGTCGCCCCCTGATGGTCAGGAGAGGGAATGCAGCTTTAACACATGAAGCATAGACTTCTATACAACCAGCGGAGTCACCCCCTGGTGGTCAGGAGAGAGAATGCAGCTTTAACACATGAAGCATAGACTTCTATACAACCAGAGGAGTCGCCCCCTGGTGGTCAGGAGAGAGAAGTCGCATTAAGCTTTAAGACATGATATAAATCACACTGACTCGTGGAGACAACCCTTTGATACCGTCTCCTCTTCCTCCTCCTCCTCTTCCTCTTCTTCTCTGCAGAGACATCGCCTCAGACCGCCGTGAGCTGGCCAAACTGGGCATCACTCACATCCTCAACTGCGCCCAGAGCAAGTGGCGCGGCGGAGCCGAGAACTACGCCGGCATGAGCGTCACCTACCACGGCATCGAGGCTCACGACTCGCCGAGCTTCGACATGAGCGTCAACTTCTACCCGGCGGCCGAGTTCATCCACAAGGCGCTGACGGGGGGAGGTGAGCGGGGCTCTGGGAGTACATGATACATGCAAAACTAAAGAAATGTTAAATTACCGGTCGTGTCCCTGCAGGCACGGTGCTGGTCCACTGCGCGGTGGGCGTGAGCCGCTCCGCCACGCTGGTTCTGGCCTACCTGATGATCCGGCAGAACCTCACGCTGGTGGAGGCCATCAGGACCGTGAAGGACCACCGGGGCGTCGTCCCCAACCGGGGCTTCCTGCGCCAGCTCAACGGGCTGGACGGCATCCTGAGGGAGAGCCGGAGGACGGCACCGAGCTGAGGAGCTCTACACACACACACACACACACACACACACACACACACACACACACACTCTGAGGTAGCAGCCAGACGGGCTAAACTGGTGGGTTTGTGACACAGTGGCTCGGGGTGGGAGCAGGGGATTTTTTTATTTACTTATTTTTTTATTTACTTATGTATTTGGTTATTTATGTATTTGTAATTTATCCGTCTTTTTACTTATTTTTTATATTTTTATTTTCTTTTGTATTTATCTTTTAATTTATAATTTTTTTGTTTATTTTTTATTAATGTATTTGTTTATATAATTATTCATCCGTCTCTTTATTTATTCATTCATTTCTTTATTTACCTATTTATTTACTTATGTATTTGTTCATCTATTTATTTAACTTCTTTTTATTTTTAATTTATCCATCTTTTTACTTATTTATTTGTCTATTTAACTTGATTTTCTTCTTCTTCTTTGGTAATGTCCGGTTGTTTATTTCAGTTTGAGCCTCTGAAACAACTTTGGAACGCTCAGTGATTTCCTTTAAGACTCGACGTTGTTTCATGTCATTCAAGTCGAGTCGAGTCAGTTCTATTGGTCACAAAGAAGCTGTTTATTACATAGAAGCTGTTTATTACATAGAACCTGTTTATTACATAGAACCTGTTTATTACATAGAACCTGTTTATTACATAGAACCTGGGACCTTAAAGGTCACGTGCTCAACAGGCGAGGAACCTCTCGCCTCTTTTGTAATTAAACTTCAGAGCATTCCGGATGTTTTACTGAGAAGAACAAACGCTGCAGAGACAGGAAGTCTCACCTCCGGTGCTTCTGTTCCTGTTTCAGGAAATTAAACAAACTAAACGTGTCGAGGGTTCCTCAAAGGTCTTTAAACGAGGAAAATTATCATTATCAAGTATTTTATATATATATATATATGTATATACATATATATACATATATATATATACATATAAAATCCTGCAAACTGTCAGTCACTCAAACTCACCTTATTCAAGTTGCTAAAAGGAACTTTTTCCCCGTTGGTTCTGGCGCCCCCTGTGGACTAAAGCGGTAGTGTCTCTGAGCACCAGGGTCCCTTTAGAAAACCTCTCATTTAACAGGATCCGGGTCCTGAACCCCTGCCCTCTCAGTCCTGGTTCTGGTTCTGGTTCTCCGCCCCCTTCCCTCCAGCAGGTCCTGTAACACATCCTGGTCTCCAGGAGAAGTAAAAGAGTTAAAGTGATGGACAGTGTTCAGGATTCAACCACAGACCAGATAGCAGCTTTAAATGGAGATAGCAGCTTAGCGCTACCAGTACAATCAGGTTACCTGCAGGGTTCCCTTCAGGGTCTGGGTTCGAGGCCCGTGCTTTATTCTAGTGCGCGGGTCCAATGGGCTCAGCCGTCTTTAGTAATCAGCGACTCTTCCCCGTAGTTCAAGTCTTTGCAGGTCTTCCCTCCACTGCTTCTGAGCGTTCAGCGTCACTAAGAGCTCAGAAGTCTCTGGTCGTGGGCTCGTAGCCCGGGTCTCAGCCAGCAGGCAGCCGGATGGTCGTGGGCTCGTAGCCCGGGTCTCAGCCAGCAGGCAGCCGGATGGCCGTAGGCTCGTAGCCCGGGTCTCCACCAGCAGGCAGCCGGATGGCCGTAGGCTCGTAGCCCGGGTCTCAACCAGCAGGCAGCCGGATGGTCGTGGGCTCGTAGCCCGGGTCTCAGCCAGCAGGCAGCCGGATGGTCGTAGACTCGTAGCCCGAGTCTCAACCAGCAGGCAGCCGGATGGTCGTAGACTCGTAGCCCGGGTCTCCACCAGCAGGCAGCCGGATGGTCGTGGGCTCGTAGCCCGGGTCTCAGCCAGCAGGCAGCCGGATGGTCATTGTTTCAGTGTTGTCGCCGTGTTTTGTTCACGTTGGATGTTTCAATCCAGCGTATTTTAAATGACCACACTCCTTCTTGGCTTCTTATTGACATCTTGTGTGTCTGGTTGGCGCTCCAGGATTACAGTACATGTCTGTGAAAGGAACGAAGCCGGGCGAAGATAAAGAGTCATAACTCAGTTAAACCGGAACACGAGACACACGTTTATTAATGTCCACAAATCCACGTTTATTAATGTCCACATCTCGGGAAAAAAAGCTTTAGAACGTTAGTTTTTTTAACATTTTCTTCAGCATCAAAGTAATCCAGTGAGAGTCGTCCGTGAATACACCGCTAACGGCAACTATAAATACTTTTTTATTTATCTATCTATCTATTCATTTATTTATCTATTTATTTATTTGTGTATTCATCCACCTTTCTACTTATTTCTTTATTCAGCTATTTATTTATCTATTAATGGAAGATTTTATTTATTTATTTATTTATCTGTCTTTTTCCTTATTTGTTTGTATATTTATCCTTCTTTTTCCTTACATATTTATTTATTAATCATAATATTCATAATATTTAAATAGTTGTATTCATTATTTTTATTTTTAATTTAGTTATATGTCATGTTGTTTATTTGCCTCTGGAACTCGAGTACAAACAAATTCCTTTTAGCCGTTTTTTTTCTGAGTTCATGAAACAACATATATAAAATAAAAATAGATAATAAAAAAATAGAAGTACAAGTAGAGACAACTCTTTGAACTACAGGACAACCCGTTAGAATCGACTCCACCTGGAACCAGCAGTCCAGTCTGAGCGCTCCAGACTAACGGAACCACTTCCTGTCTGGTTTCATCGCTTCAACTTCCCGCCGACTGTTTGCTCATACGTGATATTAAATTAAAGTCGTTGTGCAGCGGGAACCGAACCACAAACGTGCCGTTGCAAAAAGCTCAGAAACTGCCTGTACGTGACAAACAGCAGGAATCTGACGCGGAAACTCTAACCAGCTTTTCAATTACGTGTTTTTTTTAAGGATTACCTCAAGTAACAAACGTGTTTTCTTCGTCTGTGATGTTTTTACGGTGAAGGGAGAAAATAAATGTAAATAAAAATGATGAGATGAGACAGATCAGTGTCTGGAGATGTAAAGGTCTTGGTATACAGATGTAGTGTCTGGTTTTATAGCTCTGGTTTCAAGATTCAGGACGCGAGTTTGTCTGCTTTCCTGCTGAGAAGTGAAATACTGAGCATGGAGCTGAGGCAGGAGGCGATTAGCTTAGCTTAGCACAAAGGCTGGAAGTGGAGGGGAACAGCTAGCCTGACTTGTTTTTACATTTTCACACTTCGTTTAAGTGCATTTACAAACAGCAGTCATGTTTTTAAACGGTTCTTTGATGTCACACAGGAAGTTCACATTTCTAAAAGCAGGTTCATGTATGCTAGCAGTTGTATTTATGCTAGCAGGTTTAGTTATGCTAGTTTCTATTAAGTTGGCTGAAAGCAGACTTTTGAATGTTTCTAACCGACTAGTTTTAACACAAGAAACCTTTAAAGATGATCTGAGACATGCAAATGATGCTACATCCATAATAGCATGCTAAGACACGCAGCATCTAGTAGATGACTTTCTAAACTTTGGAGAGAGCTAGGCTAGCTGTTCCCACCGTTTCCAGTGTTTGTGCTAAGCTAATCTTCATTCAGAGGTATTGATCGTCCCGTCTAACTTCTCACCAAGAATGCATATATTCCAAAATGTTGGGCGTTTTGTTTTGAGGGCGTTGGAAAGCTAGTTTAGGGGACAGTGTTTTAATTTCACGGCCGTTTTTGCACCGTATCCGGCCACAAGGGGGCCACACGGACCCCCTTTGTATCGCATGAGGAATGTTCACCGTGTCCTGGATGTTTTAAATCTGCACTTTTTCTCTATAATATTTGGTATTGAATGGTGAAGGCATGAGTCCAGAATCGAGCCGACAAAACTCCAACTTCCTGTTCAGGTGTCAGGAAACCAGAGACTTCCTTCGTCAGACGTCCCGGTGCAGCAGAATCCTCCAGAGTTAAAACAGGAAACATTTATAACAAATAAAAACAGGTGAACTATCTGCATATCTTCTGGACCTGTTTTGTACTTTACTGTGCCGTGATTGGTCCGGTTTTCCCGCAGAGCTCTTTCTATTGGACGTCTTTGTTTTTGTCTCACTCTTTGAGGTTCACTGTAAATGAGATGTTGATTCCTTAATCTGTGTTTGTTTCTATTGTAAATAACGCTGAGCATTGATACCTTTGTTTTGATAAATTGTGTACTTGATCAGAAACAATAAAATAAAAAAACTCAGAGCCGTTGTACTGCCTTTTGTATTGAATCCAGATACATTTATAAATGTTATGACATTTAGTGGTAAATAAATAGTGTTAAAAATGTGTGACTTCATAAACATTCACTTGTTTTGGTCCCACTGGCATTGATCAAATTCTAATGTTGCGATAAACTAATAAAACCATAAGAACTCAGAACGTATCAGGTAGTCATCAATGAGGGACGAACACCAAGGAGACTGTCAAGTGTTTTATTCAGCGTCGTCACGTGGTCCTCAGAGCAGATTTAAAAAAGGTACAAAATGAAGTGTTTTCCGACTGACGCTACAGACGTTCACGTTGTCTAAGATGAAACGGGACGTGGATAATAAAGTAGCAGAGTATATCTATAGCGCACCACAGTCGGCGATGACGACCTTCTTCTTGGGCTTTGAGGAAATCACCTCCACGTCCTCCATGGCATCCACGACGGCCATGCCCTCCACCACTTTGCCGAACACCACGTGCTTCCCGTCCAGCCTGCAGGAGGAGACACCAACATATGAAATGAGTCGGTTTTGAACCGGAACGCGGCAGCAAAGAGGTCCAGTGGAGCTCACCAGTCGGTTTTGGCGGTGCAGATGAAGAACTGGGACCCGTTGGTGTCGGGCCCGGAGTTGGCCATGGACAGCGTGCCCTTACTCGTGTGCTTCAGCTTGAAGTTCTCGTCGGCAAACTTCTCCCCGTAGATGGATTTGCCTCCAGTTCCGTTGCCCTTGGTGAAGTCTCCGCCCTGAGAGGGGAATCCAAAAAAAAAAAAAAAGGCCACTCAGTATTTATTTTCACCAATCGATGAGCTTGGGTTAACCTGAACCGGTGAAACCGCCTCTTCACCTGGCACATGAAGTCTTTGATGATCCGGTGAAAGCTGCAGCCCTTGTAGCCGAAACCCTTCTCTCCGGTGCACAAAGCACGGAAGTTCTCTGGAAAACAAAAGATTATAAGAAGTTATAGGTTGAGGTCGCCAGTAAAAACACTTTCTCGAACTAAAACCTCACGACTGTCACTGACCAGGCTGTCGAACACGTCATGTCAGGTTTCTTCCCTTTTTTTCCCTGTGAAAGGGTTTTTACTATCTTTCTAGGGGAGTTTTTCCTGATCCGATGTGAGGTCCCGGGACAGGATGTTATGTGTACAGATTGTAAAGCCCTCCGAGGCAAACTTGTATTTGTGATGTTGGGCTATATAAAATAAACTGAATTGAATGTCACTACCTCTGGACCCATCGCGCTGCACGTTAATGCCCTTTCTAGTGATTCGTCACTTTGAATGTCTTTGTGATCATGCTGCATATCTTTGAAGTTGTTGAGTCTTTTTGCAGTAGTTTTGAGTCTGTGGTTGTTCTAAGTATTCGTGTGGTCATTGTGTGTCTCTTTGCAGTCGTTGGAATACGTTTGTGGTCGAGCGTGAAAGAAAATACACAAACTGCATAAAACAGCAGGATGATGAGCCTCTGTCTGCACACAGGAAGCATAAAACAAGTATGCAGGGTTTCTTGTGGAGCGTGTCATGAAGGTTGCGAGCCAGGATATATATGCAGGACATTTCAAGAGTTCTTTTTAGTCTCCTACTTCCTGCTCTGTATTAGTCACCGCAGTGGTAGAGCAGCGCTCCTTGTGTGACTGTATATGGTCACGTGTGGCTCTGCACCGGTTATTCAGGCTGGCACACCTTCACCTGCAGGGCCTCGCCCCACAGTCTGGCTCAGCGCTCAGGTGAGGACTCTCAGCCAATCACAAACACGTTGGTGTGTGGAAGGAGCCTCGGCTGCACGCGGCAGCGCTTCCTCCTTTTATGGTCGTGGATCACATACCTGCAGTCTTTGGCACCACGTCGGCTCGGAGCTGCAGAACACAGACAATCAGCCTTTAGTGCAAATCACCCCGATGGAGGTCACACACAATTTAACCAGCGAGTTCAAACCATAAATAAAGTAAAGTGACAAAGTGAGTGAGTAGTCTGAAGTGTGTCTTACCTCCATTACAATCCTGCCCGCCTTTCCATCTCCAATAGTGATGTCAAAGAAAACTTTAGGGTTTGCCATGGTTGCACACGCGTGTGGTTACGATGGGAGAATACACTGGAATGAGCAACGGCCTGAGAATTCTATTCTGGTCTGTATTTATGAGAGTCTGTTGCTGCTGACAGCCAATCACAGACAAGGCCCTCCTCCGAGGCTCAAGAGCGGACCAATGGGAACGGAGATGGGCGGGGTCAAATGTGAAGCTCTGCAGGCGGTAACGTGACACCGGGGGCGGAGTGAATTACCACACCTGCCGGGTTTCATCAGGAAAAACTGCAATTTAAAAAACACGAGTACCAACGTGTTAGGATCCGATCAGCAGAAACACAGGGCGAGGTCCAGCAGCTGTAATGTAATGGTTCGCTGCTCTGTGAACAGTGTGTGACGGCGGGAACAGACACGCTTAAACGTTAGAGCTACGCATCCGTTAAAAGCTTGGAAATAAAAAAGAGTCGTGTTTCTTTACGTCCGGCAGAAGTTTCCCTCCTGAAGAGTATTATGAACGACCCTTAACCCGCAGCCAGGAGGCTTCATTAGAGAAATGTCTTTGTGTAAATCACCATACGTAGAAAGTCAGAACTTGTCTGTAACGTTTCATATCAATGTGTATCAGTAACATAAAAGTAATGCATTCATAACACCGCATTGTGCCGATATGATTGTAAACTATGAAATGAATCTCACTGATACTGGACTGACAAACGGCGGCCATTACACGGGAACCGTACCACACGGTGGCCCAATGTCCCCCAGAACCCAGAACCCTCAGGCCGGGTTGCACCAACAAGGATTAACTCTTAAACTAGGTTTAAAACAGGTTTGTCTTTTAATCCAGTTGCACCAAACTTTAAACCTAGTTTAACCTTAGTTTATAATTAATCCTGGGTAAATCTAATCCTTTGGTAATCTCTGTTTAATTTCCGTTGAAATCTAGATTAAAATCAAATCTGTTGCACCAGTTATTTTAAACCTAGACTAAACCTAGATTATATATTTAAACCACCCCTGGAGGAGGTTTATCTCCGTTTTATTGACAACATGGCTGCATATCTTCGCTGGATGGGGTTAGAGGAAAGAGTTCCTCGCAGGAAAATTAGAGATCAGTTAAACCCGATTGAATTTTATGACAGTGAGTTTTCACAGCGGTTTAGATTCACAAAGGAGTCATGAACCTCAAGGGGAAGGCTGGACCAGCCATGAAGCTTGGAGTGAGGGATGCTGCTGTGCTCCACTTCTCCAGCTCCTAGTCGCTGGAGTTAAACTCCTCCAGCAACTCGCTCAGCAACATCTTTTCAAATGTTTAACAGTTTGACCCTCTTTGACCATGATAGCTAGCTAGAGTGACGGAGTTTATTAGCTATAGCCGCTGTAGCGGTAGCTATGAACGGTAACTAACGTATCAGTAACGGAATGTTTCCACGGCAACATAAACTAATCCTGTTTTAACCCTTGTTTAACTAATCCAGGGTTAAAATTAAGATGTGCAACACATCTTGGATTATTATAAACTAGTTTAAACCTAGATTTACTAACCCTAGATTAACTCTAAACCAGGATTAATTTAATCCATGTTGGCACAACCCAGCCATTGTGTATTTGTTTTATACTTTTTATTCACTGATTTGAACGTCTTCCTCACGAGATGAGAAGTCATTTTAAATTATCTATTTACTTGTTTTGTCAAAACTAAATGTGTGATGAATGTAAATATTATAAATATAATCTCTGCTGCATTCCTGATTTCATGTGTTTTTATGTTCCATCTTTACTCCGTAATGTTGTCGTGTAAAGCTATTTTATCACGAGTCTCTTTGTTTAGCTTTTTTTACGTCTTCATGCTTCCATTGGGAACTGCATGTTTAACGTCACATTGCTAGGCATTGTGGGTAATTCCCTTGAGCAAAGTCGGAATCTAATGCTGATTTACTAAAGGGATCATAAAGGGTCAACATGTCTGAGACTCAAACCCTCTACGATGTGACAGAGGGACAGAACCAAACCCTCACGGAGTAAGTCAACATTATATGCAGACTTTGCTCAAGGGAATTACCCACAATTCATAGCAATGTGACGTTAAACACGCAGTTCCCAATGGAAGCATGAAGACTTAAAAAAAAGAAAGAAAAGTAAACCAAGAGGCTCGTGATAAAATACCTTTACACTACAACATTACGGATGGAACATAAAAACACATGAAATCGGAGGAATGCAAGCAGAGATTATATATAATATTTATTTTTTTACATTCATCCAAATTTTGTTTTGACAAAAACAAGTAAATAGATCATTTAAAATGACGTCTCATCTCGTGAGGAAAAGACTTGAAGACGTTCAAATCACTGAATAAAAAGTATAAAATAAACAAGTGTACATAATATTTTTTTTAACTGAAATGAACTGCCTGCTGGCAGACAGCAGCTAACTGCTTATTTTTACTTAAATAAATATGTTTTATTATAACTATCTATCCACGACGTCCTTATTGCCCTCTGAGGATTTTGAACACGACACTCCTGGCGAGCTGAAAAGACGAAGCGCTCAGAAAGATCCGTCTCTTAAGGTGCATACAACCAGATGTGGAGCTTTTCGATTGCCTCTTAACGGCTCTCAACATGGCGACGGCTGAGTCCCGTGGACCGTGCATAAGAAGTGGGCGTGGTTATCGTGACGCCACCCGTTGGTTTGTGGACTGACGTTATGAAGCCTCGAGTCCGCCGTCGCCATCTTGGATTACGATCGTCGCCATTATTTATTTATTTTTCGCAAACCAATGAACGCCGTTTCCCTATTCGGACTGCGGAGAAACTGTCAATCACAGTAAGCCCCGCCCTAAAGCATATACCTGCAGCATGGTCTGTTTGAATACTATTTCATGATTAAATTCACTTCTGGGCGTTTTTGAGGCGAGAAAACACGGGTGAATCGGAAATTTGCTCCCGTTTATTTCATAATGAACATTAATGTGTTGTGACATGTAAACACGTCCGTCAACAGGGGAAATAACAGCCTCTTGTCCACGAGACCGCTCTAGTTTGTTAATACAAGTATACTTTTGTTGTTGTAATAAAACTAAATTAAATCACCAGAACCACCACTGAAAAATATAAAGGTGTGAGATGTGATGACCTCTAGTGGTCAAAGGTGTCACTGCAACAATAAAATAAATCTTTGTTATTAAGAGGACTTTCACTCGTTTTGTTCTAACTGGCATTAATTAATAGTGTATTACATCTTTTTTTCCCCCAACCAAAATTATTTTGCGCTGTTAGGGAGAACCGCTGATCCAGAAGGTACAACATATTACACGATGACGAGCAACACGGAGACGTTGGTTTAATTCAGAGTTTTTACATTTGACGCTGCTGATCAATTAAAACATCACCACGGTGATGGGACGGGGATAATAAAAGGGAACGTCGATTACAGCTGGCCGCAGCGGGCAATGATGACCTTTTTCTTCGGCGTGCCGTCTCCGTTGCCGAGTTTATCCATCGCCTCGACGACTTCCAGGCCCTCCACGACATTGCCGAACACCACGTGCTTGCCGTCCAGCCTGCAGAAGGAGGTTAGATCAGGTTAGGGACCAAACGCTCGCTGCACCCCTAAAGGGGTCCGGAGCGGAGCTCACCAGCTGGTTTCGCCGGTGCAGATGAAGAACTGGGACCCGTTGGTGTCGGGCCCGGCATTGGCCATGGACAGCGTGCCCAGACCCGTGTGCTTCAGCTTGAAGTTCTCATCCGCAAACTTCTCCCCGTAGATGGATTTGCCTCCAGTTCCGTCGCCCTTGGTGAAGTCTCCGCCCTGAGAGGGGGAGAGAAAATATATATATATATATATATTTAAGCAATAAGGTACGAGAGGCAGTACTGTGTCGTGCAATAATGTACTGTTCAAGGGAGTTGTTAGGCCCGACGCGCAGCGGAGGGCCGGCAAACCCTTGAACTGTACATTATTGTAGACACAGTACTGCCTCGAGTACCTTATTGCTTTTATAATACGGGTACCTGCGACTTTATAAATAGTAATAGTAAGCTGCCTTTCAGCACAAAATAGTTGTAGCCGGCAAAACGTTGTGTATCGCATTTCAGCGGCAGAGAAAATAGTCCCGGGACGCACGGGACGCACATACGGGACTATAAAACGGACGAGCTGGTCAGTAAATCTGCGATTTACTGACCAGGCCGGTTGAAAGCAGGGTGGAGGATGACGCTCAGCCACCGATGTAAAGAAGTGCTCTCGCTGCTTCTGTCCGTCTTTTCTCCGTCATTTTTCTCCTCCATGATGTTTAGAGAACTTGCCTCGCGTCGGGAAATTACCGACGTAATTATCTCTCACTGGAAATTATCAGGATTTTGTGATCAAACCCTTTTCATTGCTCATCTTTAGGTTAGGGAGGAAGTGACGTGTGTGTTGTCGTTCGTTATGCTAGTGTGGGGGATGCTACGTGAGCTTGTTAGCTGTTCCGTTTGAGCTAACTTACTGTCAGCGAAGAGCCCCGTTGCAATACTGTGAACACTCAAGCAATAAACCTGCAAGTTAAGGAAACCAACGTCTGAGTCGTTACTGCGGACGTGACAATATCAAAGTTTACACCAAACATGTTTTTAACTGTCAAGCTTGAAACGGCAACTAACTGTTAGGGGTGTGTGGTGTAGCGGACCCAAACGCAACACACGCAGCAGTACAGTTCCACGGGCGGACTTTATTTAAAGTAAACAAGACACCACAAACAGATACAAACGAATGCTACCGGTCAGGTCCAGCGAACACAGGAGATCCACCTCTCCTGCTCCAGAGTCGGGAGGGCAACTCAACCGCTCGTGTGACCAATTCTTACAAAGTAACAACCCGACAATAAGCCGGGTCACGCTGTGGACCTTTAATCACCTGCCGGTGATCAAGGCAACGGCCAACAGCTGGGATGAAGGAGCCCCCCTCCTTCATCGTGGCAGTGGGCGGAAACCAGGAGGAGAAACTGTAGACTAAAGAGCGGACCGAGAATCCAACACTAACGGTCGCGCAATTTAAATCTAGCTGTTATTTTAAGTGCGCACTGATATGGAACGCTCTAAATGTAAACAGGCTGTACAGTACTTTATGGCTGAATAAAGTACACCCCGTGACTCACTCTCAACCAATCAGAATGCTTGATTTGATCTACCCGTATTATAAATATATATATATATATATATATATATATATATATATATATATATATATATATATATATATATATATATATATATAAATAAATCTACAATCTGAAACGGTGAAAACGAGGAGAAGTTTACCTGGCACATGAATTGGGGGATGATTCGGTGAAACGGGCAGCCCATGAAGCCGAAACCCTTCTCTCCGGTGCACAAAGCACGGAAGTTCTCTGTAAAATAAAAGACAGTAATTTATAGTAGTATAATAGTACAACAAAATTATGTTGATGTTGCCAGTAAAAAGGACCAGGCTGTTGAATTCTTAATTTTCTCTTTTGCATCAATAGTTTTAAACCCATCATCCTGCTTTGCAGGAGTGAAGTAACGCAGCATGTTAATTCTCTTTCTAGTGATGTTACATCTTTGTTGTCGTTGGAATATGTTTGTATTGCATTCCTTTGTGGTCGAGATTTAGAGAAAATACAAACTGCAATATATATCCCTCTCTCTAAATTAAAGCTGCTCGCAGCTGTGACTGGGCCCTCGCTCCAGCACGTCAGGGTAAGCTGAAGGGTCGCCGGCTCGTCCGGTCGAGAGCCCAGTCACAGCTGCGAGCGAGCGAGAGAGAAAAAAGGTTCTTTAGATAGATATATATATAAAATGGTTCTATAGATAGATATGTGTATCTATATGTGTGTATCTTGGTCATAGGGGGCAAAAACTGTGCTTTCACAACTCACAGGTTGTCAAAATAAAAACATGTTTTTTAGGGGGCGCTATCTGACTTCCTGTACGGCTTAGAGCATGGTCCCAAGAGACTTTCTTTTCACTTTATGTGTTACATATTCCTACAAAGTTTCAAACATGTAGGCCAACGTAGCGCTGGGGCTGCTTAATTGAATATTTGTTCGAAGCCTGCGGGTCACCGGCTCTCCCGACCGAGAACATCCGCCTGGCAGGCGAACATTCTCGGCCGGGAGAGCCGGTGACCCTTCAGCTTACCCCGACGTGCTGGAGCGAGGGCCCAGTCACAGCTATACATACATACATACATACATACATACATATCAGGGGTGTCCAAACTTTTTTTCACCGAGGGCCACAAACAGAAAATGGTCTGCCAACCATAGTGTGTCACTCAGCTCATGAAGAGGTCGGTCCTTCTCTTTCAAAAACTGGTCGGTTCTTGATCATACAGCAAGCTGTTGTAACTCAACTGTACTTTGTCAAAACTGTTCCAAAGTTAACATGCTTTATGAGAGTCATGGCTTGAAGACTTCTGCATGCCAATATTAACTCAGTCAGAGCGCCACCTACTGGGAAACTATGGCAATTTGAACTAGAAATAGAAAGAAACGAACGAAGAAAATTAAATTGGCCGACTTCCGGTACGGTTTAGAGCATGGTCCCAAGAGAGTTATTTTTAAGTTTATATGTGGTACATACGCCTATGAAATGTTTATCCATGTTGAACGTACTGCGAGGGCTGCTTTGTTGAATTTTCTCCTTAGAAGTTCATTGGTCCTTTTCTTCTGAACACAATGAGATATAAACAAGCTTTTGATATATTGTGATGAAATTGAACCCATAATGATCCACAGAGAAATTGTTTTTCACAAAATTCAAAATGGCGGAAATTCTAAGAAGGCGGAGTTTAATGTGTGCGACGATGTACTTTTTTGTAGAGCAGACACAACCGAACATGTCTTTGGAGAGGGATCTGAATAATCTCTGCGGAGCACAGTATACAAGTAGAAAACATGTAACTTCCTGTTGCCTCCAGGTGGCGCTATGACTAGGATAAAAAAAATCATCATATGATGTCTTCAGGGTCAGGAGGTCATGACATGAGAAATATGGAGCAGATTACATCATGTATGGCCGAGTTAAAACAACTTCCATTTTCATGGAAAATGGTGTCTCTTTGGCGCTGCTCTGCGCTCACATAGTTCGATATTTTTTAAATCCTTTGATAACTTTCCCTGCAAAGGTCTCAACATCATATTGCTCGAATGTGAAATCAATCGTGTTTAATCTCTAGGAGAAGTTCGTCAGAATACAACGCCTGAAAACAAGGAAAATGCCAAAATTGAGTGAGTCACACACAATTTTTTTTTTGAAAAAGGTGGGTTTGAAAAACTAAAACTGAGTTATCTCCTAAACCACAAAGTCAATGTAAAGCGATATACAGTAACCCATGTAAGATTATAAATAAAATCATTAACATACAATATTTCCTTATGGATCACAACTTGCCTGCCGTATGATAACGTTACACAAAATGCATATCTCTCCCTTACAAAATCAGATTTCCGTTTAAAACACATCCTTGTAGTCGTGCCAGCCTGTGGGAGACGTTTAAAGCCATCCAAACCAGTTGCACAGCCCTTTAGCCACTCACAAATGAGAAACGTAACCTTGAATGCATCCAGAAACACCTCACCATTTATATTTTCCATAACTCGGGGAGCTCTCCGAGTCGTTTGAGATCTTGTTCATACTCATGGTTTATGCTCATATTTATTAAATTCAGTTTATTTTATATAGCCCAAAATGTTATGATGTTGATGTGTTTTGTGTTCCTGTTTTATTTTGAAGGTCCTTGCCTCTTGTGTCCTGTTCCCCTGCACTTCCTGCCCTCTGATTGTCTGACCTGTCTGCTAATTGTTTCCTGCTGTGTCTAATCGCCTGCCCCTCCCCTGTGTATTTAAACCCCGTTTGTCTTGAGCCCCAGGGTGGGATCGTACTGAGTGTTACTGTGAGTAGACGTGTTTGTCCTGCCGTATTCCCTTTGTGAGTCTCGTTCCTGTCTGCTTTCTTGTGATTCCTGTTTTCGTTCATCTCCCCCCCCCCCCCCCCCCCCCCCCCCTCCTTGTAGGCTTGTCCAGAGTTATTTTTTGAAATAAATATTATTTTTTTGCACTGTTGCTTTTGGGTCCTCTTTTTACCCCACCCTGTAACACAAAATCACAAATATGCCCCCGAGGGCTTTACAATCTGTACACATAACATCCGTGTCCCGGGACCTCACATCGGATCAGGAAAATAATAATAAACATTGAATTATGTTTAAAAAGAGAATGTTTTGCTCATATGCACTTTTTGGCCAAGGTTTGTTAGATATAAAACAATAAGTTTGAGAATAATTAATGGTACTTATAACCAGTAGAACACATGAAAACAGAGGTATTTTAGTCTCCTTACTGCCTGCTCTGTATTAGTCATAGCAGTGGTAGAGCACATTTGGCTCAGCACCGGTTATTCAGGCTTCCACAGCCTCACCCCATATTCTGACTAACCGCTCAGGTGAGGACTCTTAGTCAATCACAAAAGCACGCAGCAGCGCTTCCTCCCTTTATGGTCGTGGATCACATACCTGCAGTCTTTGGCACCACGTCGGCTCGGAGCTGCAAAACACAGACAATCAGCCTTTAGTGCAAATCACCCCGATGGAGGTCACACACAATTTAACCAGACAGTTCAAACCATAAACAAAGTAAAGTGACAACAAAGTAAGGGAGTAGTCAGAAGTATGTCTTACCACCATTACAATCCTGCCAGCCTCCTGTCCAGCAATGCTGATGTCAAAGAAAACTTTAGGGTTTGCCATGGTTGCACACACGCGTGTGGTATGGTTACGATGGGAGAATACACTGGAACGTCTGTACGACTGGTGATATAAAAGCTGCTGACAGCCAATCACAAACAAGACACTCCTTTGAGGCTCAAGAGCGGAGATGGGCGGGGTCAAATGTGAGGATCTGTAGGCGGTAACATGACACCTGGGCCACGTTCCTCGTACCTGGTTCAACTAAGTCGATCGAATGTCCTATTAGCAGCTTAAATTACCCCGATGGTTGAAGTCAGGCGGTCTCGGTTGAAGTCAGGCTGATCCGCACTCAAACAGTCTCATTACTTGGAACCAGACGTCAGTCATCAGGATAATTGCTCGTGCCGGTCTGCTTCAAAAGGGGGAGGAGTCGATCACAGAAACCAAGTACAATGAAACCATGATGTTCTAACAGAACAATGAAACCATGACTAACAGAACAATGAAACCATGATGTTCTAACAGAACAATGAGACCATCAATGAAACCATGATGTTCTAACAGAACAATGAGACCATGATGTTCTAACAGAACAATGAGACCATCAATGAAACCATGATGTTCTAACAGAACAATGAAACCATGACTAACAGAACAATGAAACCATGATGTTCTAACAGAACAATGAGACCATCAATGAAACCATGATGTTCTAACAGAACAATGAAACCATGACTAACAGAACAATGAAACCATGATGTTCTAACAGAACAATGAGACCATGATGTTCTAACAGAACAATGAAACCATGACTAACAGAACAATGAAACCATGATGTTCTAACAGAACAATGAGACCATGATGTTCTAACAGAACAATGAGACCATCAATGAAACCATGATGTTCTAACAGAACAATGAAACTATGACTAACAGAACAATGAAACCATGATGTTCTAACAGAACAATGAGACCATGACTAACAGTACAATGAAACCATGACTAACAGAACAATGAAACCATGATGTTCTAACAGAACAATGAGACCATGACTAACAGTACAATGAAACCATGATGTTCTAACAGAACAATGAAACCATGATGTTCTAACAGAACAATGAAACCATGATGTTCTAACAGAACAATGAAACCATCAATGAAACCATGATGTTCTAACAGAACAATGAAACCATGACTAACAGAACAATGAAACCATGATGTTCTAACAGAACAATGAGACCATCAATGAAACCATGATGTTCTAACAGAACAATGAAACCATGACTAACAGAACAATGAAACCATGATGTTCTAACAGAACAATGAGACCATGACTAACAGTACAATGAAACATCAATGAAACCATGATGTTCTAACAGAACAATGAAACCATGATGGACTAACAGTACAATGAAACCATGACTAACAGTACAATGAAACCATGATGTTCTAACAGAACAATGAAACCATGATGTTCTAACAGAACAATGAGACCATGACTAACAGTACAATTAAACCATGATGTTCTAACAGAACAATGAAACCATGACTAACAGAACAATGAAACCATGATGTTCTAACAGAACAATGAAACCATCAATGAAACCATGATGTTCTAACAGAACAATGAAACCATGACTAACAGAACAATGAAACCATGATGTTCTAACAGAACAATGAAACCATGACTAACAGAACAATGAAACCATGATGTTCTAACAGAACAATGAAACCATGATGTTCTAACAGAACAATGAGACCATGACTAACAGTACAATGAAACCATCAATGAAACCATGATGTTCTAACAGAACAATGAAACCATGATGGACTAACAGTACAATGAAACCATGACTAACAGTACAATGAAACCATGATGTTCTAACAGAACAATGAAACCATGACTAACAGTACAATGAAACCATGATGTTCTAACAGAACAATGAAACCATCAATGAAACCATGATGTTCTAACAGTACAATGAAACCATGATGTTCTAACAGAACATAAGCTGGTTTAAGTCGTATTTATCAGATGATCTCAGTTTGTATTTGTAAACGATGAGGCCTCGACGACCACCGGTGTTCGTCATGGAGTTCCACAAGGTTTTGTGCTTGGACCAATTTTATTCACCTTATATATGCTTCCCTTAGGCAATATTATCAGAAAACACTCCATAAACTTTCACTGTTATGCCGATGATACTCAACTATATTTGTCAATCAAGCCAGATGGAATCCACCAGGTCGCTAAGCTTCAAGCGTGTCTTAAAGACATCAAGACCTGGATGACCTGCAACTTCCTGCTGCTGAACTCGGACAAGACTGAAGTCATTCTACTCGGCCCAGAACACCTCAGAAATCAACTATCTGATGATATGGTTTCTCTGGATGGCATCGCTCTGGCATCCACCACCACAGTAAGGAATCTCTGAGTTATTTTTGACCAGGACCTATCCTTTGGCTCCCACGTGAAACAGATCTCAAGGAATGCATTTTTTCACCTACGGAACATCTCAAAGATCCGGCACATCCTGTCTCAAAGCGATGCAGAAACATTGATCCACGCATTTGTTACTTCAAGACTGGATTACTGTAACTCCGTATTATCAGGCTGCTCCGGAAAGTCCCTTGGGTCTCTCCAGCTGATCCAGAATGCTGCAGCTCGTGTACTAACAAGGACTCGGAAGAGAGATCACATTACTCCTGTACTAGCTGCTCTCCACTGGCTTCCTGTAAGATCGAGAATCATATTTAAAATCCTTCTCCTCACCTATAAAGCCTTAACGGGTGATGCACCATCATATCTTAAAGAGCTTATAGTGCCATATTACCCCACTAGAGCGTTACGCTCACTGAATGCAGGGTTACTTGTGGTTCCCAGAGTCTTAAAAAGTAGGTTGGGGGCTAGAGCTTTCAGTTATCGGGCTCCTCTTCTGTGGAATCAGCTTCCACTTTCAGTCCGGGGGGCAGACACAGTCACCTCATTTAAGAGTAGACTTAAGACTTTCCTCTTTGATAGCGCTTATACTTAGGGCTGTTTCAGGCTTATAGTTAGGGCTGGCTCAGGTTTGCCCTGGTCCAGCCCCTAGATATGCTGCTATAGGCCTAGACTGCTGGGGGACATCTTAGGATACACTGAGCTCCTCTTCTCTTCCTCTTTCGCTCCTCTTCTCTTCCTCTTTCACTCCTCCTCTCCTCTTCTTTCTCTCCATCTGGATAAACTATTGTCTCTTCAATGCACATTACTAACTCTACTTTCTTTTTCCATGGATTCATGGCTGCCTGGAACCGGTCCTTCCCCGGGTCCTTCCCCGGGTCCTGTCCCCGGTCCTGCCCCGGGTCCTGTCCCCGGTCCTGCCCCCGGTCCTGTCCCCGGTCCTGCCCCCGGTCCTGCCCCCTGCCATGGATTCATGGCTGCCTGGAACCGGTCCTGCCTGCTTCCATGGCCCTGCTGATGGAACCGGCCTGGAACCGGTCCTGCCTGCTGCCATGGCCCTGCTGATGGAGCCGGCCTGGAACCGGTCCTGCCTGCTGCCATGGCCCTGCTGATGCCCCCCCTCCTCTCTACCGCCTTCTGCTTCATGGATCGTGGATTATCTGGATCATGGACCATGCCTACTACTCATTATATGAATAATTTCTGTCATATTCATGTAATGTGCTGTAACTACGCTATTCATTCTGGCCACATGACATCTATTGCTTCTGTCCATCCGGGGAGAGGGATCCTCCTCTGTTGCTCTCCCTCAGGTTTCTTCCCTTTTTTTCCCTGTGAAAGGGTTTTTATATCTCTTTAGGGGAGTTTTTCCTGATCCGATGTGAGGTCCCGGGACAGGATGTTATGTGAACAGATTGTAAAGCCCTCTGAGTCAAACTTGTATTTGTGATGTTGGGCTATATAAAATAAACTGAATTGAATTGAATTAACAGAACAATGAAACTATGAAGTTCTAACAGTACGATGAAACCATGATGTTCTAACAGAACAATGAAACCATGTTGTTCTAACAGAACAATGAAACCATGACTAACAGTACAATGGAACCATGATGTTCTAACAGAACAATGGAAAATAAACTCAAAGGAAAAGCCTCTTTGTTCTCCACTGACGAGCAGGAGATGATCATGAACGCATATGAGGAAGTCAAGACCTTAATCATGGAGCATCTAACACCGCCACCGCTGCGAGGGAGACATATAAGCATGTCAAAATATCGTCAATGTTGGGGAAATATATCGGCTAATTTTAAGTGCCTCATCACCCCAATCAATCAGATTATATTTCTTTAAATGTGCCTGCTGGCAGTAGGCTTCATGCAATGCATCATCGAATGAGAGCTTGTTAGCGAAAATAATTATCTCAACTCTTTCAGAATAAGTAGATAAAAACAAGCCCAAAGAGTATCTAATTGATATGAATTAATATATACTTATGAGGATATATGCACTGTACGTGCGTATGTGTCATATATGTGTATATACATGTATCAGAATCAGAATCAGAATCAGAATCAGCTTTAATGGCCATGTAAATTTGCACATAGATGGAATTTGACTCCGGTTTCACTTGCTCTTCGTACTTCTTTTTTTTTTCACACACAATATACAAGATAAATATAAAAAATATAAAAAGGACATTAAAGACAGTAGTAAAACAACAAAAAAGTGCAGATAGTGCAGATGAAGAGTCTGTTTAACTGTTCATTAGAGTGACTCCAGTGGGAAGAAGCTGTTTCTGTGTCTGGTGGTTTTGGCGTACAGTGCTCTGTAGCGCCTTCCAGAGGGGAGGAGTTGGAACAGCTTGTGTCCAGGGTGTGAGGGGTCTGTGGTGATCTTTACAGCCCGCTTCCTGACTCTGGCGGTGTGCAAGTCCAGGATGGAGGGCAGGCTGGAACCAATGGTTCTCTCTGCAGACCTGACGATCCGTTGGAGTCTGACTCTGTCCTGTTTGGTGGCCGATCCAAACCACACAGTGATGGAGGAGCAGAGGACAGACTGGATGATGAAGAGCAGAGGACAGACTGGATGATGAAGAGCAGAGGACAGACTGGATGATGAAGAGTAAAACAGGATCAGCAGCTCCTGAGGCAGGTTGAACTTCCTGAGCTGGCGCAGGAAGTACAGCCTCTGCTGGGCCTTTTTCCGGATGGTGTTGATGTTGGCGGTCCACTTCAGGTCCCGGGAGATTGTGGATCCCAGAAACTTGAAGGGCTCCACCGCAGAAACAGTGCTGTTGTGTATTGTGAGGGGGGGGGGGGGGGGGGGGGGGGGGTAGTGATGGGGGGCTCCTCCTGAAGTCTACTGTCATCTCCACAGTTTTGGCCTTGTTCAGCTCCAGGTGGTTCTGACCACACCAGAGGACCAGCTGTTCAACCTCCCGTCTGTACGCAGACTCGTCCCCGTCGCTGATGAGGCCGATGACCGTTGTGTCGTCTGTGAACTTCAGGAGTTTAACAGACGGGTCCCCTGAGGTGCAGTCGTTGGTGTAGAGGGAGAAGAGCAGTGGAGAGAGCACACATCCCTGGGGGGCGCCAGTGCTTATAGTCCGGGTGCTGGATATGATTTTTCCCAGCCTCACCTGCTGCGTCCTGTCTGTCAGGAAGTTTGTGATCCACCGGCAGGTGGGGGCTGGCACGGTGAGCTGGGAGAGTTTGGGTTGAAGAACCTCCGGGATGATCGTGTTGAATGCAGAGCTGAAGTCCACAAACAGAACCCTTGCATATCTCCCTGGGGAGTCCAGGTGTTGCAGAATATGGTGCAGTCCCATATTAACTGCATCATCCACCGACCTGTTTGCACGGTAGGCAAACTGCAGGGGGTCCAGCAGGGGCCCTGTGAGGTCCTCCAGGTGGGTCCAGCAGGGGCCCTGTGAGGTCCTTCAGATGGGTCAACACCAGCCTCTCAAAGGACTTCATGACCACAGACGTCAGGGCGACGGGTCTGTAGTCATTTAATCCTGTGATGGAGGATTTCTTGGGGACCAGGATGATCATGAGCGCTTGAAGCAGGAAGGGACTTCACATAACTCCAGTGATCGGTTGAAGATCTCCGTGAAGATGGGGGCCAGCTGGTCAGCACAGACTTTCAGGCAGGAGGGGGACACACCGTCTGGGCCCGGAGCCTTCCTGATCTTCTGTCTCTGAAAGAGCCGACTCACATTCCCTTCGCAGATCCTCAGTGCCGGTAGGGGGTTGGATGGGAGAGGTGAGGCAGAGAGTGGAGGTGGTAGTTTGATGATGGGGCAGTTGGGCGGGGTGGAAGTGGGCTTGTCAAACCTGCAATAGAAGACATTCAGGTCGTCAGCCAGTCGGTGATTGTCCTCAGTGGGGGGAGATGGTCTCTTGTAGTTGGTGAGTACCTCCAGGCCTCTCCAAACTGACGAGGGGTCGTTGGCTGAAAACTTTTTTTCCAGCTTATCCGTGTAGCTCTTCTTAGCTACCTTGATCTCCCTCGTTAGAGTGTTTCTGGCCTGGTTGTACAGAATCCTGTCCCCCCCTCTGTAGGCCTCCTCTTTAGCCCGACCAAGCTGCCTGAGCCTAGCAGTGAACCAGGGTTTGTTGTTGTTGTATGTGCAGAAGGTTTTTGGCGGCACACACATGTCCTCACAAAAGCTGATATATGACGTCACAGTGTCAGTTAGCTCATCCAGGTCTGTAGCAGCAGCCTCAAAAACACTCCAATCAGTGGAGGCAAAGCAGGACTGTAGCTCCAGCTTGGCCTCGTTGGTCCATCTCTTCACAGTCTTCACCACAGGCTTTGCAGATTTTAGTTTCTGCCTGTAGGACGGGAGAAGATGAACCAGACAGTGATCAGAGAGTCCCAAAGCTGCACGAGGGACTGAGCGGTATGCATCCTTCAGTACAGTGTAGCAGTGGTCCTGTGTGTTTTTGTCCCTGGTGCTACACTTAATGTGCTGTCTGTATTTTGGCAGTTCTTTGCTGAGGTTTGCTCTATTAAAGTCCCCAAGAACAATGAGCAGGGAGTCTGGGTGTTTGTGCTCCATGGTGGTGATCTGCTCTGCCAGGTGTTGGAGTGCCTCACTCACACAGGCCTGAGGTGGGATGTACACACCGACCAGGATGAATGAGGAAAACTCCCGCGGTGAATAAAATGGTTTGCAGTCTATTAAAATTGTTTCTAGGTGCGGGCTGCATGATTCCTTTAACACCGTGACGTCTGTGCACCAACCTTCGTTAATATAAAAACAGATCCCGCCTCCCCTCGTTTTCCCCGACAGAGCCGTTACGCGGTCCGCTCGGTGGAGTTGGAGCCCGGCAGATGTAGTGCGCTGTCCGGGATGTGCGCACCGAGCCAGGTTTCAGTGAAGCAGAGGGCGGCAGATCTGCTAAAGTCCCTATTAGTTTTGTTCAGGAGCAGCAGTTCATCCATCTTGTTCGCCAGAGAGCGGACGTTCGCCAGATGAATTGACGGGAGCGCAGTTCGAAATCCTCGCTGGCGCACTTTAACAAGCGCTCCTGTCAATCCTCACTTTAACAAGCGCTCCTGTCAATCCTCACTTTAACAAGCGCTCCTGCGCACTTCCCCCGTCTGTGTCTCCGGCGAATTCCGAGAAGAGCCGCTGCTCCTCCAACCGAAATCTCAGTAAAGTAATCCGGTTCAATGAAAACCGGTGAAAAAAATTGTCCAGTGGTTTCACGGAAGTTTAAAAGTTCCTCCCTGCTGAATGTGATCAGAGAGGGAGAGACAAACGAACAAAAACAGAAAAAGTACGAGCGAGCGCAGTACCGAGGCTGCCATCCGCGGCGCCATCTTGCATAATAATGTAGATTATCATATAACTAGGAGTTTGAATATGTGTATGGGCGGATCAGTATTTATGTATTATTCATAATCAGATTTATGTATTATTCATAATCAGAAATTCAATCAATTGAAGCAGTGTAAGAAATTGTGTGTGATTCTCTGTATTCTTATCATGAGTCCACCTTAATCATTTTCTACAATAATGATATGGTGTACTAATAACACTGGCATATAATTATGAGAGCTTTCAACCCCCATGTAGTTGCAACCAGCCATCAAGAGGACATGGGAGCATTGAAATATTGAATAACTCAATTACCTGCAATTCCATAAAAGGCCTCTTTGATTGCATTTACTCGGACATGGCCAGGGAATGTAATAAACCTATCCAGTTTATTAAATGCCCTATTAGAGAGAAGAGCATTCTGGACCACTGCTACACCACAATCAGTGGGGCTTATCACGCCGTTCCTCGTGCTGCTCTAGGAACCTCTGACCACGCCATGGTTCACCTGATTGCCTCATACAGGCAGAAACTAAAGCTCTGCAAACCTGTGGTGAGGAAGTTCATGTTAGAACAACGACAAACTCATGTTAGAACAACGTCAATGCTCGGCTGCGGCGTGTGAGGTCTCTTAAAGGTGCATACAACCAGATTTGGAGCTTTTCGATTGCCTCTTAACGGCTCTCAACATGGCGACGAGTACCGTGGACCGTGCATAAGAAGTGGGCGTGGTCATCGTGACGCCACCCGTTCGTTTGTGGACTGACGTTATGAAGCCTCGAGTCCGCCGTCGCCATCTTGGATTACGATCGTCGCCATTTGTTTCTTCTTACGCAAACCAATGAACGCCGGTTTCCCTATTCGGACTGCGGAGAAACTGTCAATCACAGTAAGCCCCGCCCTAAAGCATATACCTGCAGCATGGTCTGTTTGAATACTATTTCATGATTAAATTCACTTCTGGGCGTTTTTGATGCGAGAAAACAATTTTAACATTGGCCGTTTTACGTGTGAATCGGAAATTTGCTCCCGTTTATTTCATAATGAACATTAATGTGTTGTGACGTGTAAACAAGCCGTCCGTCAACAGGGGAAATAACAGCCTCTTGTCCACGAGACCGCTCTCTAGTTTTCCCCCCGATTCGGCATCTATAGCGACCTCTAGTGGTGAAATGTGACTGCAACACTAACAAAGAATGTTAAATGTTTCATGAATCAGCAGCTGCACATGTAAAAAAGGACCTTTTAAACACTTTAGATTGTGTTTACAATTTGTTATTACAAGTATACTTTTGTTGTTGTTGTATTCCCGGTAATAAAAGTAAGAAATAGAAAAAAAGAAAAAGAAATCACCAGAACCACCACTGAAAAAGAGAAAGGTATGGGATGTGATGACCTCTAGTGGTCAAAGGTGTCAACTGCAAGAATAAAAGAAGAAATGTTATTGTTATTAAGAGGACTTTCACTCGTTTTGCTCTAACTGGCATTAATTAAATGGTAATGTTGTGATTTCTTCATGAAAAAAACAACAAGCAGGTGTTGATTAATAACAAACACAAATAAAGCGTTCAAGTGGTTTTCTTTACACCTTCAGATCGTTTTATTCAGAAATGTGGTCCTCAAAGAACAGACTAGAAGGTACAAAACATTACAGGACGACGAGCAACACGGGAGATGAACATCTTCAGAGGAGGAAGTTGGTTTCATTTAATTTATTTCAGCTCGCCGCAGTCGGCGATGACGACCTTGGCCTTCGGGGTGCCGCTCTTGGTGCCTTGCTTCTCCATCGCCTTGACGACGTCGGCGCCATCCACGACGTTGCCGAACACCACGTGCTTCTTGTCCAGCCTGCAGAGGAGATTAGGTTAGGTTAGATTAGGTTAGTTAAAATTAGATTAGGTTAGGTTAGATTAGGTTAGTTAAAATTAGATTAGGTTAGGTTAGTTAGATCAGATTAGATTAGTTATATTAGATCAGGTTAGATTAGGTTAGTTAGATTAGGTTAGTTAGATTAGATTAGGTTAGTTAGATTAGGTTAGATTAGTTAGATTAGATTAGTTAGATTAGGTTAGTTAGATTAGGTTAGTTAGATTAGGTTAGTTAGATTAGGTTAGTTAGATTAGGTTAGGTTAGGTTAGATTAGGTTAGTTAAAATTAGATTAGGTTAGGTTAGTTAGATCAGATTAGGTTAGTTATATTAGATCAGGTTAGATTAGTTATATTAGATCAGGTTAGATTAGGTTAGTTAGATTAGGTTAGTTAGATTAGGTTAGTTAGATTAGGTTAGGTTAGTTAGATTAGGTTAGTTAGATTAGGTTAGATTAGTTAGATTAGGTTAGTTAGATTAGGTTAGATTAGTTAGATTAGGTTAGTTAGATTAGGTTAGTTAGATTAGGTTAGGTTAGTTAGATTAGGTTAGTTAGATTAGGTTAGGTTAGTTAGATTAGGTTAGTTAGATTAGGTTAGTTAGATTAGATTAGTTAGATTAGGTTAGTTAGATTAGGTTAGGTTAGTTAGATTAGGTTAGTTAGATTAGGTTAGTTAGATTAGGTTAGTTAGATTAGGTTAGGTTAGTTAGATTAGGTTAGTTAGATTAGGTTAGTTAGATTAGGTTAGATTGGGTTAGATTAGGTTAGGTTGATTATGTTAGGTTAGTTAGATTAGATTAGTTATATTAGATCAGGTTAGATTAGGTTAGGTTAGATTAGTTAGATTAGGTTAGTTAGATTAGATCAGGTTAGTTAGATTAGATTAGGTTAGGTTAGTTAGATTAGGTTAGGTTAGTTATATTAGATCAGGTTAGATTAGGTTAGGTTAGATTAGTTAGATTAGGTTAGGTAGATTAGGTTAGATTAGGTTAGTTAGATTAGGTTAGTTAGATTAGGTTAGATTAGATCAGGTTAGATTAGATCAGGTTAGTTATATTAGATCAGGTTAGATTAGGTTGGGTAGATTAGGTTAGTTAGATTAGATTAGGTTAGATTAGATCAGGTTAGATTAGATCAGGTTAGTTAGATTAGATCAGGTTAGGGACCAAACGCTCGCTGGTTCGAGACCCTGAAGGGTCCGGAGTGGAGCTCACCAGTCGGTTTTGTCGGTGCAGATGAAGAACTGGGACCCGTTGGTGTTGGGCCCGGCGTTGGCCATGGACAGCGTGCCCAGACCCGTGTGCTTCAGCTGGAAGTTCTCATCCGCAAACTTCTCCCCGTAGATGGATTTGCCTCCAGTTCCGTCGCCCTTGGTGAAGTCTCCGCCCTGAGAGGGGAAATTATAATAAAAGATAAAAGTTCACTCTGTTTTTTTTGTGTGGCAACAGCAATTAAAAGATCTACGATCTAAAACCGGTGAAAACAAGGAGAAGTTCACCTGGCACATGAATTTGGGGATGAGTCGGTGAAACGTGGAGCCCTTGTAGCCGAAGCCCTTCTCTCCGGTGCACAAAGCACGGAAGTTCTCTGGAAACAAAAACATTAAATGTACTTAAAGTTCAAATCACCAGGAAGTATTACTGCCGCTGGCTAGCTGATGATTATACATATTGTGTTTGCATCAAAAATCTTCATTTATGTCATTTTAAGTCTCTTTGTGGTTGTTTGAGTCTCTTTGTGGTTGTTTGAGTCTCTTTGTGGTTGTTTGAGTCTCTTTGTGGTTGTTTGAGTCTCTTTGTGGTTGTTTGAGTCTCTTTGTGGTTGTTTGAGTCTCTTTGTGGTTGTTTGGGTCTCTTTGTGGTTGTTTGGAGTCTCTTTGTGGTTGTTTGAGTCTCTTTGTGGTTGTTTGAGTCTCTTTGTGGTTGTTTGGGTCTCTTTGTGGTTGTTTGGAGTCTCTTTGTGGTTGTTTGAGTCTCTTTGTGGTTGTTTGGAGTCTCTTTGTGGTTGTTTGAGTCTCTTAGTGGTTGTTTGAGTCTCTTTGTGGTTGTTTGAGTCTCTTAGTGGTTGTTTGAGTCTCTTAGTGGTTGTTTGAGTCTCTTAGTGGTTGTTTGGAGTCTCTTAGTGGTTGTTTGAGTCTCTTTGTGGTTGTTTGAGTCTCTTAGTGGTTGTTTGAGTCTCTTTGTGGTTGTTTGAGTCTCTTTGTGGTTGTTTGGAGTCTCTTTGTGGTTGTTTGGAGTCTCTTTGTGGTTGTTTGAGTCTCTTAGTGGTTGTTTGAGTCTCTTAGTGGTTGTTTGAGTCTCTTAGTGGTTGTTTGGAGTCTCTTAGTGGTTGTTTGAGTCTCTTTGTGGTTGTTTGGAGTCTCTTTGTGGTTGTTTGAGTCTCTTAGTGGTTGTTTGAGTCTCTTAGTGGTTGTTTGGAGTCTCTTAGTGGTTGTTTGAGTCTCTTTGTGGTTGTTTGAGTCTCTTTGTGGTTGTTTGAGTCTCTTAGTGGTTGTTTGAGTCTCTTTGTGGTTGTTTGAGTCTCTTAGTGGTTGTTTGAGTCTCTTTGTGGTTGTTTGGAGTCTCTTTGTGGTTGTTTTGTCTTTTTCCGTAATTGTTTTGTTTATTTTGGGTTGCTTGCGTCTCATAGTTGCTTCAAGTCTCTTTGTGGTTGTTTTAAATCTCTCTGTAGTTTCTTTAAGTCTCTTTAAGGTCTTTTTGATTTTCTTCGTGGTCGTTTTGCATCTCGGGTGCAGCTGAACTTCAGCATTTTGTTCATTTTGAGACGATGAGGTCCAAAGCTCCCACAGATAATTACACTTGATCAAACTATAATAAATACATATCCTCTGCCTCTAGCAGCAGCCTCGACCCACAGGACAAAGTCTGGGTTAGTTTCCCCGACCAACACGAGTCCATTTCAGGTGTGAGGGGGAAATAAAGCTCACGTACCTGCAGTCTTTGGGACCACATCGGCCCGGAGCTGCAAACACCACAGAAGAAGAAACATTTAAACACAGCAGCAGCAAGCAGCAAAGAGGCAAAGAGGCAAAGAGGCTCCTTTCAACAATTTCACCAACCAGATTTAAGGTAAAAAAAAAATATATAAACAATTCGGGCTGCAAAATTTTCTTTATCAATTAACGTCACAATTATAAGAAAACAGTGAACATTGTGAAGTAATGAAAAGAACAATATGACTAAGTATCATAAGAGAAGATACAAAAATAGATATTTTTTTTTGCATGTTGCATTGACTAATGAATGAATTGACTTTAATGATTGTGCTCATGTGATGAGCGGTTATGAACGGCTTCAGAGTCATAACTGCACTGTCCTCTAGTTATGACTCCTCCAGCTGCTGCTGATGGGCGTTTCCATCAGGACGTCATTTATTCATGAGATTCATCACAGGATAGAAACACTCAATGTGCTATTTATCCTGCAAAAAGGCTCAAAGCTGCATGAGAGAAGTTGAGGCCTTTAATATATATATATATTAATATATTTAAAGCTGAAATGAACAGAGTTCTTTACCTCCATGATGACGCGGCCCGCGGCGGCTCCATCGATGCTGATGTCGAAGAAGACTCTGGGGTTCCCCATGTTCCTGCACGCGCTGCTTCTGCTGGGTCGGGATGGAGCTGCGCACTTGAACGTCGCACGGGTTCTATTCCGGGACGTATTTATCTAGGCGGGGGGCGGGGCCTAACGCACCGGTGACGCAGAGGCCGCAGGCAGCCAATCACAGGCGCGTGCTATCTGCGCGGCTGCAGGATGGACCAATAGGAAGGAGGCTACGAGGGAAGCGGTGAGATGGCGAAAAAGATATATTTAAATAAACCCACCGGGCGGAGCCGGAGGGGCGGGGTCTCTTACAACAATAATAATAAACATTTCCAACATCGTGCAATATATGTGCAATGTTATTTTAAATATTTGTGTAATATTCCTTTTTCAACATCATTGAGAACATTTCTCTCAATATTAAACTGTATTTTGTTGTATTTTACTTTTTCTTTTCTTTATATCTTTTTTAATTAATTATGATGTAATGCTATTCTATTCTCCAATGTGTCAGTTTTATTTTGTATTTAATTGTTATTCTATTGTTGCTATATTTTTTTGTATTATTATTCTTATGTTATCTTTAATGAAATTGTCTTCTGGATTAATAAAGTTATATCTTATTTGATCCTAAATGTGTAAAAGTAATTTACTGTATACTTCAGTCGGTGGGAGAAGTACTTTCTGACTGACTGAAGTAAAAGTACATCAACACAGTGATCACAAAATAATGTACTAAACATTAGTCTTCTTAAATAATAATTTAATTTAAACTGACATGCACTTCATTCCACTGTTCATCTTTTTTATGAATGTGTGTATTGTAATTGTTCTATTAATTAACACATTTCATTAGAAAATATTTACATTTATTCCCTTTATGTGAAAACCTGCAATAACCTGATTCAAGAGAAAGTAAAGTATGTAAATTAAGTAAATTACTCAAATGTTTGTATTCATGTTTATCCCTTTGGCCTCAAACTGGGAATGAAATAAGAAAATAAGATAATCCTTTATTAGTCCCGCAGTGGGGAAACTACAGGATTACAACAGCATTGCTCACAAGTGAATAAAAGTAATAGAAATAAACAGTAATAGAGCCAAATGTGAGAAGTTTAGAGATTTACAGTTTTTTACGCTGCTTTTTAATGTGAGACTTTTAATGTGTAAAGAAACCGATGGATCAATATTTCCCTCAGAAGCAGAAAATGGAAATACTCAAGAACAAGAAGCTCAAAGTCGTATAAAGAATCATTTTATGAGGACAGTCTGAATGAAAACATAAATACGTATGAAACATATTAATAAACACCAGAAGCTCCAGAACAAAAGTATTATGTCTGATAAAGTGATTTTTAATTCTGAGATTCAGGGACAAGGTAACCGCAGTACAATGACGATTATGATTACAAAATAAATAGAAAATAATGGCAATTACAATGCGTTACAAAATATGTGGAATAGTTTACATATTAAAAATACTTTTTTTCTTCCTTTTTTTTCCTAGTAAATTTGCAGTTAAATAGTCCGTAATTTTCCAAATATAATAATAACAATAATAATAGTAATAATAATGTCATCGTGTTGCTCGTTTGGCAAAGAACATTATTTCTTTGTTGCCTGTTGGTGAAATAATTCATAGAAAAAACAAAACGCCATCTTTACAAACTGAGCGTCCCTCTGCTTCCCGCCTGCAGCGAGACTCTTTTTACAATTGCTTTATAATTTTTCTAACATACATATGTATACGGCGCCAACAATGATCCATTATCCAACTAAATAACATTAAAATTACCATGATTAACAATTCATCGATACACACACGTTCTCTAATGAAAACAGCCGAGTATACAGAACACAGACCCGCGACCCGCTGGGTCACACCGCCGCTTTAAAAACACCAAGAAGCTTCACGCGCAGGAAACGACTCCAAATGACTCCAAATGACTCCAAATGACTCAAAATGACTCATTTACAGGATGAAAGAAAAACAAAACACCTTCCAAAGAGGGTGGAACCAAACGGAGGGAGTCTTTTTTAATATATATATATATATATATATATACTATATTTCACAGTGCTGAAGGACGTCAGCACTCCAAACTTCATGTTTAAAACATAATACTAATAATAATAATAATAATAATAAAAAGGAAAAGAAAGTCTTTGTACATCTGTTTATTTTGTTCTTTCACTCCGTCGTCTCAGAGAAACAAAACTAGAAAGTGACCGCTGCCCTTATCTTACATCCCATAATAATCTGCTGGTATTCTATATTCTTCTGTTTTTGTTAATTAATCCCAGGATAAGATCCAAACGCTGCGTCTCCTCCAGAATTATGTAATGACGTTATTATTTAAATTGGTTATTTATTGATTGTAAAAGTGAAATGTTTGAGGGAAACTTTGAAATTGAAGATAACTTGAAGCCATCCCATAATTTACGCCTTAAACTTTTCAATTAGGGCGGAAACCCTTTTTGGGGGGAATTCATAAAACTTCAATTGAAGAGATAATTTAGTTAAAAATGGAATAAAAACATATTAAATCTCTTCATTAAATATCCTAGATTGATCTAAAAAAACATTAAAGAAGTACAGATGTGGATTCATCCCTCGCCTCCTCCCTCCTCTTCCTCGCCTCCTCCCTCCTCTTCCTCGCCTCCTCCCTCCTCTTCCTCGCCTCCTTCTCCACTCTCATCTATTTACGCACATTTTGTTTTTTCATATATGTAAATATATATATTTTTTTGTCGCTATTTCACACAGCACGTGAATATTTTACATAAAAAAAAATTTAAAAAAAAGAAAGCGACAAACTTAATTTTCCTCCTTTCAAGCGCAGACCTTTCACAATAAAAGCCCGAGATACATAATATTCCAAAGGAGCGTACGTGCTTTTACTTTGAAGCGTGATTTGTA
>JBAMJR010000237.1:720000-781125 GCA_038501785.1 Myoxocephalus aenaeus | reverse complement strand
GTGTGTATAATAATAAATATGATTTATAACTTATTTATTGTTGCTTCACCGCTGGCTTTATATTCACAGTAATCTTGTTTATGATCTTGTTGTCGTTGTTGTTTGTGGTGCGTTCAGTGTTGCAGTAAAATAAAGCGTTCCTGTTTGTTTACTAATATTTAATAAATATAACTGAGGGCAGATTTGTAATTTTGTAGTTTTGGGCGATACAAAAATGTAATAACTTTGGAATAAAACGTAAAATAAATTAAAACAAAAAAACAAAAACAGTGTGTGGATTATTAAAAAAACAGAGTAGGTAATTAGATTTGAGGACTGTTTAAATGTATATATTATTATTATTATTATTATTATTATTATTATTATATATAAAATATAAAACGGAGCGTTTCAGTGACTTCAGACGGACAGTATGAGAACAATAAAGTATTTGTAACATTAAATAAAGTAAACGGTTGTAGTTACTCCCGACGCGTCTCTTTACTCCCTCAGCCTGCAGAGAGGAGATGTTTCAGGGCTCAGCTGTCAGCTTGTAGTTTGCCTTTCTCTCCACTAGGTGTCACCAACAGCTGCTTTTAACCACTGAGATGAGCCACAAAGGAACAACAAGTTTATTGTAGTGGCCATTTGTCCCGTGATATAAAAGAAAATAAACATAAATCAAAGAAAATAAATCCAAATGCTCCGTAGGTTTGTAGACCGTAGAGTACGTTTCGTTAGGAATATGCTGCCCACCCAGGTGCATGCTGGTCCTGTACCCGCCTCCTCCTTTAAGTGCACCCCACAGCATTACTCAATAAACAAACCAATAACCATCTAAAGACTGAGTTAACAACTACACATAATTAAAGTAAAAACTATCCTAATACATCAACACATCTAACCCAAATAAGCAAACAACTAGAATTAAACAATATTACTTGTGAATAAAATAACTTGTAATATTCAATAAATAGCTCCTACATTATTATTCAAGTGCAGTTGATTTTAAAACATTTAATGCAGTTTTTACGGAAAAAAAACAACGTTTTTCAACGTCATGAATACAAACTTTCTGTTTGTCTTAAACGTTTGTTTCAGCAGGAAACGGTCCAAAAACAAAACAAACAAACAACAATGAAAGAGGAACAAATAAAGAAAGCCAATGAATGGAAAGCACTTCTTTAAAAGCTTAATGCTGCAGACTCAGAGGTTCATATTGATCAAGTATCACATAACTATGATGTGATACTTATCAATAAACAAAACTTCACCACGTGACAGACCTGAGATCAGACGTTCTGAA
Organism: Myoxocephalus aenaeus; assembly: GCA_038501785.1. Classification (NCBI taxonomy): domain Eukaryota; kingdom Metazoa; phylum Chordata; class Actinopteri; order Perciformes; family Cottidae; genus Myoxocephalus; species Myoxocephalus aenaeus. The sequence continues at coordinate 779,840 of JBAMJR010000237.1, read as the reverse complement.
GTGAAAGTTCTCCTTTACATTTGTATTATGGGTTTCCACTGAGGAAGGAGGACGTGTTCTCTAAACAGTTATCCACCGTTAACCACATTGGGTGAGAGTCTATAAGCCTGGACACGGAAACATTCATCATTAACCACGGAGCATAACAGGAAAACATATCCAGTAAATGACACAGTCTCAAAGTGCACCGGATTGACATTTGAACTTGGACTGTATTGTATAAAAGTGCAATAAATCACATGGAGGTGACACATCTCATGTCTTCTTCGATGACAGTAAGCCTGAAACGCAAAAGCAAGAAGGGATCAGCTACACCCAATGAAAGACAAGCAGGGGAAACACAGGTAAACAGCAGGTGAAATAAGTATTGAACACATCACCATTTTTCTCACTAAATATATTTCCAAAGGGGCTCGATGTCAGGTACAACCCAAGTAATCCAGACATACAAAGAAAACCAAACTGATATGTTCAGAAATGAAGTTACGTGTAATACAATGGAATGACACAGGGATAAAGTACTGAACACGCTGACTGAAATGTATTTAATACTTGGTGCAAAAAGCCTTTGTTGGTTCAAGACGGCCTCCTGTAGGAGAAACTAGTCTCATGCATTGATCAGCTGTGATTTTAGCTCATTCTTTGGTCTTCAAAAACATGGTGACGTGTTCAATACTTATTTCACCCGCTGTGTATGTATGTATGTATGTATGTATGTGTGTATGTATGTGTATGTATATATTATGAGCCAGTTAAATTAGGGAGTAAAAGAAGCACCACCTTTGATCACAAGCCCAAACCACTGTTAATAATAGTACTATTACAGCTACATAGGGGTATCGCTGTCTGGAAGCATCTCCACAGACAACATCACTGCTCCCGCTTCCTCCTTTGACCGTCACTTGGGCTTCTGAGCAACTGTCAGACAAAAAGAGAAATAAAAGACAGTTTACGTGCTTTGTGCGTTTTAAATGTCATCACGACCATCAAACACCTACTTTAACAAAATAAAGTCTTACGTGGTCCAAACGGTGCAATACACACCATCCAGAGAGAATAGCCGGGCGGGACAACTTTCACAGACGGTGTCAGTTCTGCTGGTTCCTGAGAGAAACACACAGAACGTGGGATTAAGTACACAAGAACATCCACCAGTTATCAGACTCTCACACGCAGTGTCCCTGACATATATATATATATATATATATATATATATATATAATATATATATATATATATATATATATATATATATATATGCACCAGCTCCAGGGGTGTGCCATGTTAATGTGAGGAATGGTAGTGTGCATGTGCTTATCATTACATTACATTACATTTAGCTGATTCCTTTTATCCAAAGCGACTTACAATAAGTGGAATTCCACCATGAGTACAAACTCAGAACAACAAGAATCAAGAAAGTACAATTTCAATAAAGTTTAAAGTACAAACAGTGGCGGTGCGTCAATAGAGGGCGCTAGGGCGTCCGCCCCTCTTAACATTTTGCGATGAAAAAAGAAGTGAGTGTCAAAATCAGCAGATGCCTGTTAGAGTTTAATGTCTTATCTTTCCCACAGCAGAACACATGTTGGACATTTAGATTTGGGTGGATATCATATCAGACTATAACTTTATCTAAAATACCAATTCAACCCCCAACAAGTTAGTGTGTGGTGTGTGTGTGTGTGGTGTGTGTGTGTGTGTGCGTGTGTGTGTGTGTGTGTGTGTGTGGTGTGTGTGTGTGTGTGTGTGTGTGTGTGTGTGTGTCATAGCTACAGCCATCAAGGTGGCTCCTGGCCTTTTGGTCTATGTTGCTGAGCCATCAAGACACACAAAACATAGTTTTTTGTCTGTAGTATGAAGCCTGTTTGTGAGTAGATATTTCCCCACAACTTATCTTACTGTCTCTGTCTCTCTCTATATATTTATCTGTAGGTTTGTGACACCATACTTGGACACACCAGGGAACGCTTTGCCTTCAAAGACCACCTCACCAGTGCCACCTTACTGCAGGGCCCCCAGTTTGAATGCTACGTCAATGTATTCCCTGAAGTTGCTCTGGGCCACCACATTGAATGTTTCTTAACCATTCTGCTCTGAACCTCTCATGCCCAAAGTTACAGTTTGTTGATAGTTTGTTATTGGACAGTGTTGAGCACTGTGTTTTCTTGAAATAAAGCTTTGTTTTTTACAATATTCTACTCAAAACCTCTTTTCTTCTCATTGTGGAGTGCTATTTAAACCGCGCCGCCCAACTGCGCCCCCCCCCAAAAAAAATCACCAGCCGGCACTGAGTACAAAGTGCTATCAGTAAGTGCCATCCAAGTGCTACTAAAGTGCTACTAAGGCGCTACCTTCTTTATTCAAGGTGTAGTCGAAAAAGATGTGTTTTTAGTTTGCGGTGGAAACTGTAGAGACTTCCTGCTGTCCTGATGTCAATGGGGAGCTCGTTCCACCATTGTCAGACTGGAGTTTTTTTCTTACCAGGTTCTTTTGTCCTGTGGCCGGGTCCACAGTGCGCATGCTTTTGGGCCAAACTGCATCCTGTATCATCCATCAAGGCCTTGCAGAAATATCCACTGACGACGTCACAAACTCTGTCTGCTGTTGCTGTGCAGCCCCGTTTGGCAAAGAGCCCGTGATCTGAAAGACATCCATACGACTGTCAGCCCAACATGTACGAGAGCCCGTCTGCCTGGGCTACAGGAGAAACATGGCGGTGCAACGACTCACTTAAATCTGAGGAAATATTCTTTTTACTATTATATTCCATTTCTGTAAATAGATCCCGCAAAATTAAACCTGAGTGTTTAATTTTGTGCAGGGAAAAGTCACATTTTAAAGCGTTTTGCAATTACATTGTGAAGTTAAATTATTTAACATAAACAGACAGTTTATGGACAAATGACACATATGTTTCCACTTTATATATATATAATATATATATATATATATATATATATATATATATATATATATATATATATATATATATATATATATATATATTTAGAACACATTTAAATTCAGGTTTAATTAATACATTTATTATTTACAATAAACACTGTACAGATCTATAATATCCAATTACATAGAATACAATATCATTATTGCCCTTTGTTTTATAGATTAAAATCGTTTGATTCTGGACGTACCTCGGTCACAGGTGGTGCAGGGTTTTACTGTTCCAGGAAAAGAAAAAAACACCGTCAACACCCGTTTATCACCAAGGCTGTACTTTTGGCAAGAGCAAAGTGTAGTAGTCTTTACACATAGAAGATAAGTATATGTATATTTGAAAGCAATGACTTTTGGGATGTTAAACCTGCTGAACCTTGGTCCGCTAGGGTTTTAATATAGTCGTATGATTGAAGGATGCCGGGCCTCCGCTAGGGTTTTAATATAGTCGTATGATTGAAGGATGCCGGGCCTCCGCTAGGGTTTTAATATAGTCGTATGATTGAAGGATGCCGGGCCTCCGCTAGGGTTTTAATATAGTCGTATGATTGAAGGATGCCGGGCCTCCATAGGGTTTTAATATAGTCGTATGATTGAAGGATGCCGGGCCTCCGCTAGGGTTTTAATATAGTCGTATGATTGAAGGATGCCGGGCCTCCGCTAGGGTCTTAATATAGTCGTATGATTGAAGGATGCCGGGCCTCCGCTAGGGTTTTAATATAGTCGTATGATTGAAGGAAGCCGGGCCTCCGCTAGGGTCTTAATATAGTCGTATGATTGAAGGATGCCGGGCCTCCGCTAGGGTTTTAATATAGTCGTATGATTGAAGGATGTCAGGCCTCCACTAGGGTTTTAATATAGTCGTATGATTGAAGGATGCCGGGCCTCCGCTAGGGTTTTAATATAGTCGTATGATTGAAGGATGTCAGGCCTCCGCTAGGGTTTTAATATAGTCGTATGATTGAAGGATGTCAGGCCTCCACTAGGGTTTTAAAATAGTCGTATGATTGAAGGATGTCAGGCCTCCACTAGGGTTTTAATTAGTGCTGTCAAACGATTAAAATATTTAATCGCGATTAATCGCATTTATGTCATAGTTAACTCGCGATTAATCGCAATTAATCGCTTTTTTTCTTCTTCTTCATTTGAATGCTCTTATCAACATGAAAAAGTGGATTGGCTTGCTTTATGCAAATGTTTTATTTTATTGAAAAACAACTGCCAAAGAGGGCGGTACAAAATAAAATTATAAAGTGCACATTTCAGGTAAACAATGGCTTAAGAGAGAGAGAGAGAGAGAGAGAGAGAGAGAGAGAGAGCTGTGAACATAGCAGTCAGGCCTCTTATTTCGGAACAATGAACCGTAACAGTTAGGTTACCAATAAAAGGGAAGCCTCCTACTTCTTTGTTTTCAGCCAGCTACTCAAACAGACAAGCCTGTTGACATTTTCAGACAACAGTGAAGCTCGCTTCTTTTGCACAACATGCCCAGACACTGAAAACAACCTTTCAGAAGGTACTGATGTTGCCGGTGCTGCTAAGGCAATGCGTAGGTCCTGTCGTTGGATGCGATGCGTATTCTATCAGCTAGACCCTCGTCCTCCACAACGTTAACAGGCCTACACGCAGTAGCTACCCCGCGCCTATTGTTTTGCTTCCGGTTGAGCTACATCTGGCGTGGTGCTCGCGAGAAAAAAAATGAAAAATGAAAATGCGTTAACGCCGTTAATAAAATTGACGGCGTTAAAATTGGTTTGCGTTAACGCCGTTAATAACGCGCTAATATGACAGCACTAGTTTTAATATAGTCGTATGATTGAAGGATGTCAGGCCTCCACCCAACTTCTCTCTCCAACAAACAGCTTACCAACAAGCTCAATGATCGAACCCCTCCGCAGCTGTGGGACCCCACATCTGTATCTTCCTCCATCGGAGAGCTTCACGTTCCTGATCTTCAGGGAAATGTTGCCGCGTTTCAGGCCGGCGGGGAACATCGACGTCCGGCCGGCGTTCGTCGGCATCTGCGTGATGGGCTCCTTGTCGCGGTGGTCCTGGTAGCTGTGGACGTACCGGTAGTTGATCGTTGGGTCCAGCTTCCTCCACTTCACCATCATGTTCTTCACGTTGAGCTTCACATGGCACGGCAGGATGACGTCGTCGCCCACAACGCTCTTGATCACCTGATGCCGACCTGGAGAACGGAAGGACATTTATTTCTATAACTTCACACCATATTTCCAGGACCTAACATGTATTTCACATCTAATAAGGAAGCAGCATCCTTTAATTCAATTAGTGGGAAATATACAGTTTCCTGAAGGCAAGGTTTAAGAGTCACTATAACCCTTCTCATTTAATTTTTTTTATCTTAATTTACTGGAATAAGCTCTGATTTCCCCCCTTATAATAATATATAATTAAAATGAGGAAGTATTTACAGATGAGGAGTAAGCATGAGGTCAGTGTTTGGACTGAAAAGAGAAGAGAAAGAAGAGAATAAGATTCAGAGCTTCCCGTACCCTACACTCTGCCTTAATATTCTTTATGGGGAAATGTCTAATATTCAAACTGGAATGTGTGAAGGCCTGAGACTAATATGGCAGAAAGATCTTGGCAATAATATAAAATGTAGGCTGGGTTACAAGGGATGCAAGAAGCAAGTTTACTCAATAAACAAAACTGTACCCCTGAAACTGTATAAAATGGACTTAATGCAGAATAAAATATACTGTGCTACTGTAATACATTGTGTTTAAAGGTGTGTTTACAGCACTATTGCACAATCGTCTTCCCCCGGTGACGCCTGGATGAAGTCCATCAGAGATCTGATTACAATCCTTTATTATTATTATCTTGTTCCTATTCTCGGCTTGTAGTTGGAGCGAGAACGCAAGAAGAGATATTTAGTGATTATTCCAGTAAATTCTTAGTTAAATCGGCCATAATCAGTTCAACTTATTCTAATGTTGTAGAAGTTCATATTATAAGTCCAAGATGGACCTACTATTTAAACAATGCTTTGTCCAATTTGATATAACGAGTTAAAAACATGATGCTGTACAGCAGGGGTAGTCAACTAAAATGTTAAGAGGTCCAGTTAGAGAAATTTTCTTGAAGCAAAGGTCCAGAAGATCATAATGTCTAACTATTTAGTGTGATATATATTTAAGTAGCCTGGTAGTTGTATCAACATCTGCATGTAATCAATACCTTTCAAATCAATTGAATTCAGTACGATTAAAACACTTTTTAACAATATTTATTATCACGTAACATAGAACTGGACTTATGTGTGACTGCAGATATGTATAATGTTCTCTCATGAACTAAATAAAAGTAGGGCTGCATTTTAAAATAAAATAAATACAAAATGAAAATTGTGCATGTAATTGTAAATAATAATAATCAAATAAAGTGCTTAACTTCAGAAAAATGTAATAAAGGGAGGAAAAGCTTAAATTTCCCCGTTTCTGTTTCACCGTCTCAAACAATTTTACACATAATAAATCTTAACAATTTAACAGTTTTAGAGCATCACTCTTACATCCCACTCCCCCACTTTTTTGCTCAGTGTGAGAATTGAGCTCTAGCTTGTCCTGCCAGGACTTTAAACCTGCGCTTGAATGGAGTCAGGGCCATCCTCATCACATGTGGAGGTGCTCATTGGTGAGCCTCGAACCATATTTATTTTTGATGATATTCATCGTGGAGAAAGCTGCCTCGCAGTTGTAGGTGGAGCCAAACATGGTCAAGATGTATGTCAACTTTCCTCAGACCTGGAAAAGCTGTCTCAGGGACCGTTTGGAGCCAGAAAGTGGAAGGGTCAGTTCTTAGAAACTGCTCTTTCAGGGACACATCTGCTTGGAGATCAACCAGTTGCATCTGGAGAGGCCCATGATTTACCCATTTAAAGTGCTGTGTGACTTCCTTTGAGAACCCCCTGACATCAGTGATGATAAATGGGTTCTGAATGAACACGGTGAGCTGCTGTCCAAAGCTGAAGCTGTCAAAACGGTTGCTGAAGTTTACAATCATCTTATCAATGAAGTCAACAAAAGAAGACGCGTCTCTCTGTCCCTGAACCGGTTCCTGCACTGCTGGGAAGTGTGCACAGTCTCCCTGCAGGTCTTCCTTGAACAACTCAAGTTTCTTTTGAAAGGAGCGGACAGCGGTCATCAGTTCACAAATTGAATTGTCCTTGCCCTGTAGCCTCAAATTCAGTTCATTCAGATGTGCAGTGATATCAACCAAAAAGGCCACATTATCCATCTGCTTCTCATTTCCTAAAGAGAGAGAACACAGTGTTGCTTTCTGATGTCTTAGCTCTGCCAAAAAAGCTCAGGATCCTGGTGGACTGTTCATATTGGGCTGTGAGACCACTTATTTTCTGTGATCTCACTTCGGATTTGAGTGGGTATGTTTGTTCAAAACCTTTAAGTTTTGTCTCATAATGGCGTTTCACATTGCCACTTTTAATAAGTGCCACGGTTTCTGAACATATAAGACACACTGGTGTTGTGCTCCCTGTGGGAAGTATGAACAGAAATGAGTCTGTCCATTCCGGATTAAATGCTCTATTTTCGCTGTCAACTTTTCTTTTTTTGGAGAGCGACATGTGTTCCTTATGTTTCTCTCCCTTTCGCTGTCTCACTCGCCTTTTTCTCAACTTTCTCATCTGTCTGCGCAGCGCTGTCTGTCGAGACGTAATGTTTACTGCCGAGAATGCATAGATTTGATTGGCTGAGTGGTATCACGTGGGATGGCTTAACTCGCATGCAATTTGTCTGTGCGCTTCCTCATCCGCTAAACCACTACCGCAAAGACTGTAAAAGCTGCGCCGGGTAAAAAAATAAAAGCGCCCTGTCAGGTTTTAAATCATAACCTTCTGTTTGGGCTGGCGGTCCGGGTCCGGATGGGACGGCCTCTGGGTCCGGACCCGGACCGCGGTCCGCCAGTTAGTGACCTGTGCTGTACAGTATATGATATACAATTATAATGGAATCTGACACTACTGTACTGATTTTAATTAAAATAGGGAGCTACAAACTTCAAATATTAGCAAATAATAATATTTGAGCTGTAATAATAATATGTAATGTTTCGTTAGCTATAAATTCCACTGCATTTCTGTTCAGGGTGACTATGTCCATGTCAGATTACATGTGGTTTTACTGCACAGCTGTTGAGAAAAGTAAAGGGACAGTCAGCTCAAATGACATGATATTCATAATGTCCTCACATTGTGTGGTTGTCACGCCTCACTGATATGAAACATGGACGTGTTACCTCCAGGTGTGACTGACTGTATCCACACATCACAGGTGGACGCCTTCCCTCACCTGACCTTTATTTTGAAGGGAGAGGGGGAGGGGCGTCGAAACCGAAAGTAAAGTCTGAACAAACTGCGTTGTTCCTCCATGTTTAGGGCGACGTGTGAACCCGAGCAGCCCGGAGATAAGCGGCCTGTTCCCGGAGGAGGAGACGACCACAGGCGGCCTGAGGAGCCGCGAGACACCTCGAACCAGCGGAGCGCCTCGTGCTCTTTGACCCCTGTGTGTGAGTGCACACACACACACACACACACACACACACACACACACGCACACGCACACTCGTGTTGTTGCGACATTGAAGCCTGACGGTTAGTCAACAGTCAGGCCTTGTGTTCTGGAGAAGAAGTAATTATAATTACATGTTCATTAAATAATTACATCATTATGTCGAGTTCGACAGAGTTTCGTCCGGAAAGAGGAAGCTTCACATTTATTAAAACACGGAAGCAAGTAAAGGCTCAATCCGACTATTTCATTATTATACAATACAGTAGCGAGCTGTACGGGCGTCTGTTGGTGGGAGGGGTCGGTCAGGGGCCTCTCTCTCTCCGGCCAATCACAGGGACGCAGCGTGCTTCTTGGTTGCGGCCTGTGATTGGTGGAGTAGGGGGGTAGGCGGGTGGTTAGGGAGGAAGTGACGTTGTGCTAGTTTGGGTGCTAAGTGGTTAGCTGTTCAGTGGACGTTACAGTACAATACAACACATAATATACTTTTGGAAACTGCTGACAACAATAATAACCACATTATGTGCATTAATACTTTTACTATATTTTATTAAAGGTATCATTTTGTATGTGCAATATAACTTTTCTGTTTTATATTCTAGTAGGCACTGTCTTATACACTTAAATGATGTACTTTACTTGAGTATTTCCGTTTTAATCTACTTTATATTTCCACTATACATCTCAGAGGGAAATATTTGACTTTTTACTTCACTACATTTATTTATTACGTACTTTTCACCTTTTTAAATAGAAACACATATGATAATCTCACAAACTGCCCTGTTAAATATTATACTATATTACTATACAATTATCTCAATTTATATATTTCAATATAGTTGGGACATTATGCTGCTGAAACCATAGCTGTAATTATTTTAAGCTATTTAGTTCTTCCTCTCTTATCAAAATGTAAAACTATGGCTTGTTCAGACCGCCTGTTGTTGATTACGTACCTAAACTTAGCCAGAATTAACAATAAACAGGTGGAAAATTATTAAATAAACACATTTTAATGAAAGTTTCAGCTACAGCGGAAGAAAATGGCCGAGAAGAGGAAGATGAGGAGGCGATCCAGCACTTCGTCCTCCTCTCATTCCCCTCAGTCTGAACAGCCAATCAGCTCCAGCAGTGAGCTGATCAGGTAATATAATATATTTCTTAAAATGTATTAATTTATGTATTTATATATATATATATATATATATATATATATATATATATATATATATATATATATATATATATATATCTTCACTCTCTTCTCTTCATAGTTCACAGGCTAGAGAAGATGAGTCCTCGGCTCCCAGCTGTGTTTCTATGAAGAGTGATGCATCCATGTTCGAACCGGTCTGGTTTGGTAATAAGACACAAAGGTAATTTAAATGTATTTTCAGTCAATCATAAGTATTTATCATATGTATATGTATATGTATATATATATATATATATATATATATATATATATATATATATGTACATATATGTGTGTGTGTGTATGTATGTATGTATGTATGTATGTATGTATGTATATATATATATATATATATATATATAGATAGATAGATAGATAGATAAATACATATACTGTATATGTATTTATATATCTTCTCTCAATAGTTCACAGGCTAGAGAAGATGAGTCCTCGGCTCCCAGCTGTGTTTCTATGAAGAGTGATGCATCCATGTTCGAACCGGTCTGGTTTGGTAATAAGACACAAAGGTAATTTAAATAAATGTATTTTCAGCCAATCATAAGTGGGCAGCTGTGAACAAGGAAAAAACACGCATGTGTGTGTGTGTAATTTATTTATATATATATATATATATATATATATATATATATATATATATATATATATATATATATATATATTTAAATACCAGTGGCGGGCCGTGCATTTTCTACCTGGGCCTTCTGTGCCGTCTGATATCATATACATAAATACGCGCATGACGGGATGCCGCATCATTAACAGACAATGCATGTAGTCCACATCAACAAGAACCATCACATTTAATTATAACAAAACATGACAAAACAATCCAACAAAACTGCGGCACTAAAACACCGCACACTCAAGAGAACGAGCCACGATCAGAAGGAACGATATTAACTATACCATAAAAACAACACCATAGACACATTAACACAACGTTACTGCAGATGTAGAAACACAAGTGTGCACCAGATGCTGTTCACTTAGACAAAGTCCATCCTCCTCTCTTTGTTAACAAACAGTTCAGCGACGCGGTTGTTCAGTTTATCGGTGGCTTCAGTTACAGTACCAGGTCCTTCTCGATGGCCATGGACCAGTTGCGTTTTTGTAATAAGTTTCCATGCGTTTTAGGGCTGAAAATGTCCGCTCGACAGTGGCAGTCAATATTGGGATCGTCACCGCCAAACATGCCCATAACCCTCCGTGAGAAAGGCGTTGTCAGTAAATCCACCAGCAAGTCTGTTTCTCCTCCTTCAGCCATTGAGTGTTAAAAAACTACACCAAGCAAAACACTAAACATGTCATCACTTCTCATGTTTCCGCCTGAACTCTTCTTACTACTACTGAGTTCTGCTAGCAGCTAGCTAGCTTTCTGTTGACAGAAGTCACGCTGGCCCACTGACCAATCACAGCGATGTTAATGCTGACGTACTTCTGGGCCAGCTTGCAGGCCCGGCATGTCAAAGAATACGCCCAGCATGTAAAACTAAAGATCTGATTGGTTGAAGACATTGACAATCAACGGCCCAATCTCATCTCCACCCTTAAGGACTCACAGACTTTAAGGCGCGCTCCCGCAAAGTCCGTGAGGGTTTAGGTGTGTCCCACTGTCACAACGTAGAGTGCTTGAGGCTCTCTGGCAGACATTTTGAGCCCTTTATGATCCCTTTCCGTGAGTCAGCATTAGATGCCGACTTTGCCTAATTACCCATAGTTCCTAGTAATGTGACGTTAAACACGCAGTTCCCAATGGAAGCATGAAGACGTAAAAAAAAAAAGAAAAGGTAAACAAAGAGACACGTGGGCGTTCAGCCCGATAAAATACACTATAACATTACGGATTAAAGATGGAACATAAAAACACAGGAAAGCAAGCAGAAAATATATATATAAATATTTTGTTTACATTCATCAAACATTTCGTTTTGACAAAAACAAGTAAATAGATCGTTTAAAATGACTTCTCATCTCGTGAGGAAGACGTTAAAATCAGTGAATAAAAAGTATAAAATAAATACACAATTGTACACAATATTTTTTTATGTAGTTACGTGATATGTTGCAGCAAAGCGCCGTTCCATTCATATTCACACCAGTTCAAGCCCTCATAGACTCTCACACTCAATAAACACTCAGACGTCAGTAAATCCCTGAGGGTTCAGGGTTTGAGGCTTTAGGGGGCTCATTGGGATTGGGCCAATGATAACGTCCCCATGTACTTTAATCTGCAAAGGCCAGCTTGAAGCGCTCTTCTTCCATATAGACATAGAGGTGAAATCTGATTGGATGAAAGCTCTCATTAAAAAGATTCATTGATGTAAAATATCAATATGATGTAATATATATATATATATATATATATGTGTGTGTGTGTGTATATATAAATAAATACATATATTATTCACTTCTCTCAATAGTTCACAGGCGAGTGAAGCCGAATCCTCGGCTCCCAGCTGTGTTTCTCTGAAGAGTGATGCATCCATGTTCGAACCTGTCTGGTTTGCTGGTAATAAAACACCAAGGTAATTCTATTGAATAGTATTCTGCAAACAGAACGTCACGCCTCTAAAAATACATCACGGTTAATCCCAGATTTGTTCTATGGAGCACTTTGACGCATTTTAATTGTCATACATTTCAAAAATAAATAAAAATAATGTATCACCCTCCAGCCAGCTGACTGAAGAACCGTCTAAAAAGAAGCTCAGAAAAGATCCTGACCGCCAGAGCGCTACTGAGGAAGACACTGGTAAATTTAATAATCTGTACTTTAACATTTGCATAATCAGTGTTGGAGGTAACATGTTTGCTTGTGCTTTTGCAGGACCGACCTAAACATATTTGATATGAATCCTTTATCCTCAGAATTTTTGAATTTGGTGCCATGCATTTTTGTTTTTGTTTCAGGGCGCGTCCGTTTGTTGAAAGCAAAGGAGAATCTTAAAAAAGCGATGCAGAGGAAGTTTACCTCGACGCTTGAAGGCCTTGGTGACCAAGAGAATCCCATGAACAGCATCTACACAACACTCTTCATCACCACCGCGGAGAGCGAAGGGCCACACGAGGAGCGCTCGTTCAGACACACCAAACAACCACGATCTTCTGAACAATCAGTCAACCTCTGCGACATCCTGAAGCCTTTGCCTGGCCAGGAGACGCCGGTCAGAACGGTCCTGACGAAGGGCGTCGCAGGAATCGGAAAGTCATTTTCTGTGCAGAAATTCATCCTTGATTGGGCCGACGGCAAAGAAAACCAGGACGTCGATTTTGTTTTCAAACTCGCTTTCCGAGAGCTAAATTTGAGTACAGATAACCAGAGCTTGCACAAGCTGCTGGCTGATTTTCACCCCGTGGTCCAAGATCTGATAGACTCGGAAGATTTCGTCAAAGCCAAAGTTATAGTGATCCTGGACGGTCTGGATGAAGGGAGACTTCGGCTGGACTTCAAAACCAGGCGGGTGACATCTGTCAGTGAAGTGACATCTGTGGGTACCCTCCTAGAAAACCTCATTAAGGGGAACCTTCTGCCTAACGCTAACCTCTGGATAACGTCCCGTCCAGCGGCAGCCAATCAGATCCCTGCAGAGTTTGTCGACGTGGTGACGGAGATAAGAGGGTTCAGTGACCCACAAAAAGAAGAATACTTCAGGAAGTGGTTTCGTCAGGACGAGGGTCTCGCTGACGGGATAATTTTGCACATGCGCTCCTCACAGAGTCTCGACATCATGTGCCAGATCCCGATCTTCTGCTGGATCGCTGCCGTATTATTTAAGGAGATCTCCGGGGAAGACGAGAAAGCCGAAACTCCCCAAACTCTGACAGAGATGATGGCGCATTTGCTGATTACCCAGAAAAAACTCAGACGCAGAAAATATTACCAGAAGACAAACAAGGAATTCCTTCTGAAACTCGGTAAGCTTGCATTTGTTCAGCTGCAGAAGAACCACCTCATCTTCTACGAGGAAGACCTGGAAGAATGTGGCATTGACATAGCAGAAGCAACCATCTACTCTGGATTTTGCACCACCGTTCTTCGGGAAGAACGAGTCTTCTCCAAGAAAAAGGTCTTCTTCTTTGTGCACCTGACCATACAGGAGTTCTTCGCAGCTCTTTTTGTCTTTGACTGTTTCACAAACAAGAACACAAAAGAGCTCGGCAACTTCCTCAATCTGGAGGGCAAAGAACATACTTTACTTGATCTTCTAAAGATGACAGTTGACAAAGTGTTGGAGGATAAGAACGGCCACCTGGACTTCTTCTTGCGATTCCTCCTCGGCCTCATGGTGGAACCAAACCGGAGAGTCCTTCAGGGTCTGCTGACGGCGCCGGACTCCAGCCAAGATACCGAGAAGAAAATCTTGACTTGGCTCAAAGCCATCCGAAGAAAGACCCTCTCTCCAGACAGCTGCATCAACCTCTTCCAGAATATGGTTGAGATGAGAGACCACAAAGTAAAAGATGATATTCAAGAATATCTCAAGTCGTCCGATGGTTCTAAAACTGAGCTGACTCCCCTGCACTGCTCTGCGCTGGCCTACATGCTGCAGATATCAAAGAACAATCTGGATGTGTTGGACTTGAAGAGTTACAACACATCGGAGGAAGGCCGAAGGAGGCTGATACCAGCTGTGAGGAGCAGCAGAAAAGCCATGCAAGTTCACCTTTTCTGTAATACGTAACATAATCTGGTTGCATGAGTTCTTTCGCTCCCAAGTAGCGTATGTTAATCTTGTCTTATTTCATGTATATCTTCGCACAGTTTAATCTTGGTTGTATAATAACCCCATCATCCACCCCATAGACTTGCAGACTGCAAAGTGAATGAGGAGTGGATTAAGCATCTGGCCTTTGGCCTCAAGTTCCCCTACTTACCTCTGAGAGATCTGGATCTGAGCAACAATGACCTGAAAGATTCAGGAGTAAAGCTGCTCTGTGATGGACTTTCGAGTCAATGCTGCAGACTCGACACACTGAGGTAATTATTTGCACTGCTGCTCCATCAGTCTGAGTTGGGACACAACGCTTCCTGCTCAATATTCTAAGCCTATACCTTCTGTACACTAATTCAGGGATGCAAGAAACTGGCTTCTTTATAAATATTTCTTGAACCTGCTTGCTAATAAACCAAACACTGTTTCCTCAGGTTGTCGGGTTGTCAGATCACAGAGGTGGGCTGTGCTTCTCTGGCCTCGGCTCTACGTTCAAAGACCTCCCAACTGACGGAGCTGGACCTGAGCTACAACCATCCAGGAGAATCAGGAGAGAAGCTGCTCTTTGAGCTGAAGAAGGACTCACAGTACAAGCTCGACATTCTCAGGTAAGTACAATGCGAGAGTAATCCACGAGAGTAAGACTACAAAACAACTCAAGGGTACCCTCAGATTGGACCGAATTCTACCAAAAAGTCATGAGTTATATGTCATATGTTGGATAATAATAACAACAACATGATACTAATTAAAATGTACAATGAACACACCTGATACTCTGATAGAAAAGGTTATGAGACCAACATGTGTCAGTTAAATGGTGGTTCTTTGTCTTATTGTCTTTTTTTTTCTTCAGGCTTCATCATGGCGGAAGTAATCGGATGAAACCGGGATTCAAGAAATGTAAGATTCAGTGGAAATCTTGCACAACTAATGAATGTTGTGACCACAGTGATTCATTTGCAGATAGTAATTTCAACAAATTAGTGAACTAAAATATTATACTGCATTCCCCCCCCCCCCCCCCCCCCCCCCCAATGCATGAGAATAACTAGAATTCTTCCTGCAGGGAAGCCCCGATTTCTATTGATATCTTTGTGACTTGCCAGCTTATTATTTAAAGTCAATGCTCCTAAAATAAAGTGTTTTCCGTCCTCCAGATGCCTGTGAGCTCACTTTGGACGCCCACACGGCCCACAAGCAGCTCCTGCTCTCTGAGGGGAACAGAAAGGTGACCTGGGTGGAAGACGAGCAGCCATACCCGCCTCATCCAGACAGGTTTGATCCCAGCCAACTGGTGCTGTGTGAACAGGGCCTGGAGGGGCGCTGCTACTGGGAGGCCGAGGTGACGGAGCCCTTCAACATCGGGTTGACGTACAGAACCATTGGCAGGAAAGGGGATGTGAATGATTGCAAGCTGGGACGCAGCGACAAGTCTTGGTGCTTGATTTGCTCTGACAGCGGTTGTTTTGTTCTGCACGACAACAAGACTTTCTGTGTCTCTTCCCTGTGCTCGCGCTCCAGTCGGGTTGGAGTGTATCTGGATTGGCCGGCTGGCACTCTGTCCTTCTACAGAGCTTCCTCCGACAGTCGGACCCTCCTCCATACCTTCGCCACCACGTTCAAAGAGCCCCTCTACCCTGCAGTTGAGCTTCACACTCATTCGTCTGCATCATTTTGTCAGACGTAGATCCATCAGCAACCAAAGGCGTGGATTTGCAATGTGGTCGCTTGGAACACAAGATGTGTTGAAGCAAGCACAGTGTCATTGTTTGACTGATGTTGTGTGTAATTGGCGGCAAAGGTGGTCAGGGAAAGAGCTGTTGGACTAGTTGTTCAGCCTTTTTGAGTCAGTGATCTTGTTTCTCTGTGTTTTCGCCTTCACCTTTTCTTTTGCCATGTGCGACAGGCCAACCACACCTGTAGTTCCAAAGTAAAACAGAAGGGAAATAAAAAGTTTCGGACATGGCAAGAACCTCCCAGCTTAGCCAACGAACTCTTGCGACAAAAGCAACTTACGAAAAAACACGAGCAAATTAAGAAGACCTATTTGACACGGGCGCAGCGTTTTGAATGAATGTCGAAGTGAGAAAATACAACCAAATACAGAAACACACCACAACATGAAAAGCAAATTCTCTGCTAGAGTCACCCTTTACTCTCTACGGCCCAAGAAGACGCTCGATTCGCACGTAGACGCCAAGAAAAGCGAGTAAGACTCTAAATTGGCATCAGTGCATGCGCCTCCTGGCTGCATTGAAATTAACCATCATGTTGGCCATCTTGATTTCGGTACAGTGGATAATTTTTTACTGTTTTTCTGTTACTCATATTTATTACTTGTTTCATATTTTACTACTATCTCTTGCTGCTGTAATCCTGCAATTTCCCCACTGCGGGACTAGTAAAGGATTATCTTATTTTATCTTATCTTATGTTAGAGCGTCTTTAGCTTTATCGGGTGTGTCACACTCAACGCAAAGTGGACTTTTAAGTCAATGCAAAGACACAAAGAGGCAGTAATTAAGTAAGTAAGACATGAATGAGGCGACTATGTGAAATTTCAAGCAAGAACGTCGGGAGGAAAACTGTGTAAATACGTGTTTAAACCATAACTTTCTATGGGAAAGAAACAGGAAAGTCGCTGCTGTATTTTTGGCTTGATGACTTTGCTTTGAGTGTCGTTACTGCTACAACGTTAGCATAGCCTAGCACTGATTAATCAGAACTACATTTAGAAAACAAGCTTTTTAAAGGTTTTGTCCTTGTTTTCTTGCTGAAAGACCTTTTGACAAATCAGCACCATGGTGGAATTATCTTGGAATTCCTTTTTTTTATCCATTTATTGCCATTAAATCACAGAAAAATATGTTTTTGGGGGGTTTGAACCGCTGTTACTCACCACCATATGTGAAACTACAACAACATGTACAAAGCAGCACTAGCACCAACATTTCCTATTATATACCATTCAAGAAGTTGAATCTCACTGATGTATTGCCACAGTCAGCTCATATCTGTTTTTATTATGTAAAAATCACTTTTATTTGTTTCAGTTTGACCGACCGTTTTTTAACGGGTTTCGATGTTGTGAATGACTTGTATTTTTATTGCAAACATTGCGTAACTGTGGTTCAGCAGGTTGGTATGTGGGTGAGTAGTTTATAGTTTTATTAAACTACTTCTAGAAAGTAGAAGATTTACTTTTTTTTTTCTTCTGTTATTGAAAAAGGTCTTTTGCAGAACTTTATAACCACCAACCTTTCGGTTATCAGCCGGCGCTAACCAATTGCCCAATTTGATATTGTTGATCATGGTAAGATCTGATGATATGTGGCAATTTGTTAGTTTTTAGAGGCTTAGCTTTGATCTTGGCAACTATCTGTTTCACTCGTGTGACGTTTGCTCTTTTTTTAAAGTGTGAAGTTTGAATATGTACAGTGTTGTTTTAAAAAAATGTTTTTAATGTTTTTATTAGTTAACCACTCTGTTAGTACATCTGTGTGTTTAGACGCTACGCCAAGGATCATTGGGAAGTACAAAAACAAACACAAATTGTATTTGTGTTTCTCTTTTATATTTCCTTAAATTCTCCAGATGATCTTTCATCTGGAGACAGCTTTTAGCTCCTGGTTATTCTTTTTAAATTGTTGCAGGAGTTGTCTTATTGTTTAATCTCCTTCAAACAGTCACACTTTATACTTTATAATCAAGACGCAGGAAATAGGAAATAACAAACCAAAAATATGTCTATGAAGTGATTCTCATTTCAGCCTCCATCTCTGTTTCACGGTATAAATACTATACTATAAATACTATACTACATGTTTTTAAGTCATAGTACTAGCGTCAGATTTCAATATTATCTTTAACTTTGTAATATAGTTAAATTGTGTGCCCTTAATTCTGCATGTATTTGGTGTATGGAGAAGTTAGTTATAACATTTTAAGGGGATTGTGTTTTTTAATTGAGTTTATCTGGATCACTCTTGTCACATTTTTAATGTTTAATGTTTAATTATGTCAAGCACCTTGTTATGAGTTCATATTTTTAGGGCTGCAACAACGAATCGATAAAATCAAAAGTGTTGGCAACGAATTTCATTATCGATTTGTTGTGTCGCGCGATTATTACGGCAGTCAATAAGTCGCGGAGAGAAAAAGAAGAGCGGAGCAGAGCAACTGTCCGCCAGCGTTTCTGAGATTGGAGTGAGACACGGAGAAAAGCTGAGGTAATGATCTTCGCAAAAATAAAACATCTTTGATGTGACGTGTCGAGTCTTGGCCAATCAGCGTTAAGATGTCTACAGCGTCTTCATTTCCCTCAAACTTGTTTTTAATGGAAGCTAGTCAGCTTGCTATCACGTTAGCTAGCGTGTTTGGGTTGTGTGTTGTCGTTAAAGTTATTTTATGTTCCGTTTCAGTTCAGTCTTGCTTGTAAAAAAACGTAACGTGATGAAACATGCCGTAACCCCCGGTCTGGTTCAGTTCACCAGTCACTCGTTAACGGTAAACCGGCACACCGGAGGATCTGGCTAAAGGTTGTTTTATTTTTTTGCTCAAAGTAGAATGAAGCAAATCACGTAGTTGGGCTTAGCCAACAACGTGACGTCGTGGTCATAAGAGACCCAGAATGAAATAGTTTAAGGAAGAGGACGCTCTATATGCAGCGCAGCTTGATGCAGGGCTGAGATGAGGTGGAGCTGGGCCTGAAGGTGGAGTTCAGAACAGACGTGAGAGGAGCAGTAAAGCTTCCTCTGTCCAGTGTTTCATACATATTGATAAAGCAGGTTATGCTAAAAGCAGCCTCTGCTCCAAGGAGATCAATTACAGTAAAAAAAATTGCTCACATTTGGCAGATGTAAAGCATACATGTGTATGTTTTTAGTGTTTTCTTGTTTTAATTAACAGCTCAGGGATGTTCAAGGAGCAACCTGTTTGTGCTTTCTGAAGATGTTTTGCACTGTCACTTCTGTTTTTGAATAAAGGGTTGGCAATGAATGCTTTTTTGATTTTTTTTTTCCGATTCATCGATTAATCCAAAAAAATTATCAACCGATTAATCAATTATTAAAATAATCGTTAGTTGCGAGAGAAATCAAGTGAAATACTTTCTAGATATTGTATGTGTTAAAAATGATAAATACACATTTCATGTATTCATGTTCAGTAAATCCATATTTGAGTGTATTCTTCAAATAAATATCATATTTTAATTGTGTGTCCTTTTGTGCTGTTTGTGAAAAGTTGTTATAACCTTTGTGGGGATCCTATTAATGTTTTATAACTTTGGTATTTTAATGTGACATTGTTATTGTTATTGTTTCTCACTATTTTCGTGTCAGCAATAAATACAAATGTAGATGTTTTTTCCGAATGTTCGCCGCAAAAATATGATGTAAACGTTTTTAATAACTGCACTTTTGATCCTCTTTGAAAAATATATAAAATTATATCAAAAATGTATTTGTAATCTGATCTAAACAGGTTTTTTTCTCCCGTGTTGACGACTTTTAAACAAATGATGAAAAGGTGTAAGATAATATTTCTAAGTTACTTAAAATAAAATAAAAACACATTTTTGCAAGGTGAAATTTTTTTTTTTGTGTTTTCAAACTAATAGCTTCAACACTACAGCGTGGCTCAGTAGAAATACACATATAAAACATTATAAAACATGTAATCCTTCTTTTAGAGAGCAAATTAATAAAATATAAACAAATGTGTTTCTATCGGTTTATCTTTTTCGTTGAAGGATCTACATGATACGACTCTGAACAATTCTTTGTCTTTTATTCACAAAGATTAAAGCAAAAACAAAAACAACAACAACCTTTTACCCTGGAATGAGCATTTTATTAACTGACTGGTCCACACTGGGCTGTCCACCTCGTCACACTGGGATGACTGGTTCACTGGTTTTGGCAGGCTGGCTGCTCAGGTCCCAGCTGTCGCCCCCCACCTCCCACCAGGAAGGGCGGGGCTTCTTCATCAATGTTTCACAATAAGAGCCCCGACGTCTACAAAATAAGAGTATAAAATGGAGAAGGTTTAAGAAAGCGTTAATTAACACGTGACATCTTGTTCGTTTGATCCAGATTGTGTTTTTGTTGTTGTTTATGTGCCAGATTATTTCTTTATGTCTTTATTCTTCATATTTTAGGCATAATCATCTGTCAAGAAGAGAAATAATAAGTATAATTTCCCAAAGAAGCAATTGCTTTGATGTAAAAGCTCGTTGAAGTTACTTTAATTTGCCAATTTACTTTTTCCCCTTGTTTTTGTTTATTATTATTATTATTATTAAACGTGATTATGCCATTGATACCATTACACGTGTGTCTGTATTGTTGTTAATCATCAACACAATCTACTGAAACTGGATTTACTGATATTGCTCTTTAAAAAGTTTGATAGTCATTTCTAAATAAATAAACAAACAAAAATATATCTGCAATAAACAAATATAGCTGACATCGAACTAAAAGTTATACACTGATAAGTGACATAAGTATACATATCATCAAATAATTAGCTCACTAATGGAGGAGAATTATTTATTACTTCATCCATTACAGTAATTTATCATCATTTATTTATTAGCTTGGCTCTCATGGTTCTGTAACCTTTTGTCAAATTATTATTTTAAATATTGATGTTGCAACTGTTATTACAACCACTGGTGGTGAAAAACAGTGTAGTATTATTATTAGTAGTACTAACAGAACTAGAAGTAGTAGTACTGGTAATAGTACTTCTACAGTTGGAGGATAGTTGCAGTAATAATATAAATGTTAGTAAAACTGATACATTTTGCTAGTTCATAATTACAGAAACAAATATATATGGTTCCATAATCCACTCATACGTATTTTATTATAAAATGTACTGATAGGCTTCATTCTTTATTACGTTGACCAGGTCTCAGTCTTCATGCTAAGCTAAAGCTAAAGCTACGGAGTAGCAACGTTAGCGCCTCGTCCAAAAGAAAGCGAATAAGAACCATACAATATTATATATACATGTATATATATATATATATATATATATATATATATATATATATATATATATATATATATATATATCATATTGTATTGGCTGTATAAGGAGTGATTTGATTTGCTGCAGAACTCATCATGACAACTATACATAGATATAAATAATTATATCTATATATAATCATATATATATATATATATATATATATATATATATATATGATATATAAATATATATATATATATCATATTTTATTGGCTGTATAAGGAGTGATTTGATTCGCTGCAGAACTCATCATGACAACTAACTATACTGTATATATATATATATATATATATATAAAAATAATTATATCTATGTATAATGATATATATATATATATATATATATATATATATATATATATATATATATATATCATATTGTATTGGCTGTATAAGGAGTGATTTGATTTGCTGCAGAACTCATCATGACAACTATACATAGATATAAATAATTATATCTATATATAATCATATATATATATATATATATATATATATATATATATATATATGATATATAAATATATATATATATCATATTTTATTGGCTGTATAAGGAGTGATTTGATTCGCTGCAGAACTCATCATGACAACTAACTATACTGTATATATATATAAAAAATAATTATATCTATGTATAATGATATATATATATATATATATATATATATATATTATATATATATATATATATATATATAAATAATTATATATATGTATAATGATATATATCATATGTATACAATATTTAATGATATATATAACATTTTATTGACTGTATAAGGAGTGATTAGATTCGCTGCAGCACTCATCATGACAACTAACTGAATTTGAATTTCACAGATAGTCAGACAAAAGGCATGAAGGGAAGGAGGGAGTGAAGGAGAGAAGGAGGGAGGGATGAGGCTGTCATCACGTACAGGAGGAGAGGGGGTGCGCGCTCCGCCGGTCTCTCCTCCTCCTCCTCCTCCTCCTCCTCCTCCTCTCTGCTGCAGCGGCCATGCTGCTGTCCGCCGCTCGTCTCGGTGCATCCCGGTCCTCCTCCCCCGCCTCCGCATCCCTGCATCCCGGGTCAGAGGAGCGGCTCGGCTCGGCTCGGTCGTGAGCGGCTCGGCTCGGAACGCAGACCGGAACAGACCGGAACCCCGCACCCCGGGGTGGCGGTAGAAGAGGAGAAAGCCTCCATAGCAACAAACCGGCTTCACGGCATTCTCGGTAGGTGTCCTCCCTCTGCGTGCGCGCGCGTGCGCGTGCGTTTGAACGGCGCTTAGCAGGGCTTGGCCGGATTGAAGGATAAAGTCCTGCCGTTTATCAGGTTTTACGGGTTCAGGTTTCTCAACCACATGCAGCTCACGAGGCTGCTGCGGGCTGCAGGTGCATTCACTGTGCATGCAGAGCAATGGGGATTTCTCACCCTGGCCTCTGCAGGACATTTCATTTCACTAAAATAATATGGTGGGAGCGTCTCCCTTGCAACCTCTTTTGCACGTTTATGAATAATGTGCATGCAAAAGCTTTCGGGATGCAGCGTCTGTGTATTGTGCTCAAAAGTAAAGCTTTAAATGAAAAAGCCAGGCTTTAAATCTTTCTGCAGCAGGAGGATGAATGGGTTGGAGGCTGCAGATCTATCAGATCTCATCAGTAACACCATGTGATTATCATCTCTCTTTTTTATCGCAGTGTTGAGGAGACAGAAACCCCCAAAACCAGGACGGCAAACCATCGGCAAACCTTACTGCAGGAAGGTCGCTGCGAGGGCACGGTCAAACCATCAAGAGTCTGAGTTTTGGTTCCACTCACACTGTCAGGACTGTTCGTAGTATTAAACAAAGTTTAAATAGGATACCACTGGATTTACTACCTGGTTATCTGATCCCCAGACACTGGAGCTGCACCTGCTACCTTTTTACTCGTGTTACACCTGCGTTACAGAACCTTCAGGTAAACTAAAAAGGTACAACAGCCGGGACCAGATACCTACCTTTTGTCAAATGGGTTCATTGGGCCAATCGGACTCGTAGAAGTGTGAACGCCAAAGGGATTACGGCTGGGTTTTTGAGAATTTACAACCACACTTTGAGGGACTACAACCAGAAGCTACCGGTTCCACGTTACTCTTGATGGGATTATAACAATATCTCGATACTAGGGAATTTACCGGCTACCGGGTAACTGAACTCAAACTCAAAAGTTATTCTAACAGTCACCGATTCTGGTTGTTGGAAGATGGAGCTGATGTAGCAAGGGAGTCTGTTTGACGCTACTGGACCGGCATCACCATGTCTTTGAGTAAGACGCTCGAGTTGGAGCACTTTGACGAACGCGCCAAGGTCCGCCGGGGGCGCTCCACCCGCACCAAGAGAGATGAGTCCGGCGCAGGCGGCGGCGGGTCGGGCCCCAGTTCCCGGGGCAGCAGCCTGGTCCCTAGCCCCGCCCACAGCGCCAACTGCAGCTACTACCGGACCCGAACCCTGCAGGCGCTCACCTCGGAGAAACGGGCCAAAAAGGTGCGGTTCTACCGCAACGGAGACCGGTACTTCAAGGGTCTGGTGTACGCCGTTTCCAGCGACCGGTTCCGCTCCTACGATGCGCTGCTGATGGAGCTCACGCGCTCTTTGGCGGATAACTTGCATCTGCCACAAGGGGTGCGGACCATCTACACTATCGATGGCAGCAAGAAGATCACCAGCATGGACGAGCTGGTGGAAGGTAGGACTCACTGCTTTCTGTTTAAGCCAACTGCCCTCTGGTTCTGGTTAAAGCTACTTCTCTCTACTGACCAGCAGGGGGCGACTCCTCTGGTTGTATAGAAGTCTATGCTTCATGTGTTAAAGCTGCATTCTCTCTACTGACCACCAGGGGACGACTCCTCTGGTTGTATAGAAGTATATGCTTCATGTGTTAAAGCTGCATTCTCTCTCCTGACCACCAGGGGACAACTCCTCTGGTTGTATAGAAGTATATGCTTCATGTGTTGAAGCTGTATTCTCTCTACTGACCAGCAGGGGACGACTCCTCTGGTTGTATAGAAGTATATGCTTCATGTGTTAAAGCCGCATTCTCTCTACTGACCACCAGGGGGCGACTCTTCTGGTTGTATAGAAGTATCTATAAATGACTTGATTTATTCCCTTCAAAAACTGAAATTGTATACAGCATATAAAGTAATTGTCACATCTCCTCTTCAATGACTGAAGTAAACCCCGGAGGCCTGCGGCTGTTCTGTACCATCACATTACGGTCAACTGCCACCGAGGCCAGATTGTCCAGACTACCTGTCACTCTCTCCGTCAATCATTTAATTGATCTGTCCTCCTTAAACTCCCTCACTACCCACTTGAATTATTTATTTCTGCACATCATAAATTGATAATCCATACAGAAACCATACGATTCATGTTATTCCTTTAATACATCTTACTTCCATTGTTTAAAATATATTTTTAAAGAGGAAGTATGATTTTATAATGCTTTTATATTGAAAATAGTTGAATTCAATGTCCATTCATGTAATGCTATAGCCTGTAGATGTTGTCTGATAGTGAATCTGAAGCTCAGATATCAATGTCCTTAAGCATATAATGACCTTTGTCTATAATCTCACCATGAAGGCCGGTGCGTCTGCTTCTCCTCTGTCCCAAGTCTTGGAGAAGGAAACAGACCAGCGGCTGAGTAACATCACTTACCATCAATATCGATGTGTGACTGCTGGTGATGTCCAGTAATGAGCGTCAGAGCAGGAAGCCGCTCAGCCAGACGCACACAAAGACAGATGCATCTCTCTTTATGGAATTAATAAACTCCAGAGAGGGAAACTTAGGTGGCTTAAGATTCCCATTTAGAATTTTATTGTTTATTTTTTCAGTCAAATTTCTATGATTAAGTGATCAACACAGACATTGTCATTTCCTAGACTTTTATTTCTTACTTGAGTATTTACCAGTCAGGAACTGGTATTTACATAACTCCTGTATGACATGAATGCAGCATTATGAAAAACACACTAACTGACAAAAAGTGAAGAACTTTTCGCTGCAGCCAAGGTTATCTTTTCATTTCTTGATAACTATACATATCACAATATAGGTCCTTTTATATCTTCATAACTATACATATCACGATATAGGTCCTTTTATATCTTCATAACTATACATATCACGATATAGGTCCTTTTATATCTTCATAACTATACATATCACGATATAGGTCCTTTTAAATCTCATAACTATACATATCACAATATAGGTCCTTTTATATCTTCATAACTATACATATCACAATATAGGTCCTTTTATATCTTCATAACTATACATATCACGATATAGGTCCTTTTATATCTTCATAACTATACATATCACGATATAGGTCCTTTTAAATCTCATAACAAGATGTATCACGATATATGTAAGTTCACATCTTACTAACGACACATATCACGATACTAAAACTAAACTAAAAATATCACGATATAGGTTCTTTTATATCTCGGTACAAGACATATCACGATACTGCATATTTCCTTTTATATCTTCAATAACAAGACATATCACGCTATAGGTAATTTCATATGCCACTAACAATTCACTTCACCATATACATCCTTTCATATCTCGCTAACTATATTACAACATGTCCTTTCATATCTGGATAAAGATACATATCGCGATATAGGTAATTTCATATCTTCAACTATCGCCCAGCCCCATTTTCAGTTTCAATGGTTAGAGTCCCATCTGTCCACACACACACACACACACACACACACACACACACACACACACACACACACACACACACACACACACACACACACACACAATCTGTGTTTGTGTGAACACGTGATAGAGATAACAAAACAGAGGAAGAGGAAGGCGTGTTTTTGAGGGTTATGGAGGCTGACAGGTTTAGTGTGAGAAAAAAGAGGAAAGATAGTGAGCTCTGCCTCCAGATTAAAACAATACATATATATATATATATATGTACAGTATATATTCATACATATATATATATATATATATATATATATATATATATATATATATGTATGAATATATACTGTACATAGTGAGAATGAGAGAGAGCGAGAGAGAGAGAGAGAGAGAGAGAGATTTGTGACCATATAAGGTAAAACAGGAGAGTGACTGCTGTACATGTGATTGGCTGCAAGCTGCCGGTGACTTTTCACTATCTCAAATTTGAATACAACACTTTTAATATATGAAAGCTACATCACTCAGAGATGAATGTATAAGAAGCATTATTGTGGATGACTGTTTGCTAAACCCTCCCCTGTGTTGTTTTGATAGATTATTCCTCCACATGGTGAGAAATACAGTAAATAACGGATTCAACTCTGTGATGACCGACAACAGTGTATTAGGACCATTGTCGGTAAAATAACGGACACAATTACAGAGGGAGGGTGGTAATATTCAGAGAAAAAACTCTGAGGATTAAAGTTATAAATATACAAGAAAAACCCCCACAAATGTACAAGATAATGTAGATTATCGTGTCATAAATGTACAGGTTAAAAAATAGATTATTCTTCTAGTTTAGACAGTCATACATTTAAAATAATGCAGCTTTAACACATGAAGCATAGACTTCTATACAACCAGAGGAGTCGCCCCCTGGTGGTCAGTAGAGAGAATGCAGCTTTAACACATGAAGCATAGACTTCTATACAACCAGAGGGGTTGCCCCCTGGTGGTCAGTAGAGAGAATGCAGCTTTAACACATGAAGCATAGACTTCTATACAACCAGAGGGGTTGCCCCCTGGTGGTCAGTAGAGAGAATGCAGCTTTAACACATGAAGCATATACTTCTATACAACCAGAGGAGTCACCCCCTGGTGGTCAGTAGAGAGACTGCAGCTTTAAGACATGAAGCATATACTTCTATACAACCAGAGGAGTCACCCCCTGGTGGTCAGTAGAGAGAATGCAGCTTTAAGACACTTCCACTTTGGCTTCACTCGCCAGAACCGGAGGTTGCCGCCTGTTGAGCGCACCATCTCTGAATGCTTGAATATGAAACTAGATTTCAGTTTTTGCAGTACTTTACCTCCGGCAGTATTTTGTCAGATATGCAGTAGTATAACTTGTTGTTCCCGCTCTCTCTCTCTCTCTCTCTCTCTCTCTCTCTCTCTCTCTGCTCAGGCGAGTGCTACATTTGTGCCTCCAACGAGCCTTACCGAAAGGTCGACTACATGAAGATCTCCGTCCAGAGCTGGAAGCCAGGTGCCGCTGCCGGCTCCGGCTCCGGCCCGGGCTCTGGTGCCGGATCCGGAGCTGCGAGTTTGAGTCGGCCGCCCACGGCGCCCGCGGGGGTGACGGCGAGCACCGGCGGCGGTTTCTCCAAAGATCGCCTCGAAGGCCGCGAGGGCAGGGAGGGCAGAGAGGGCAGAGAGGGAAAAGAGTTCATCAAGCCCAAGCTGGTGACGGTGATCCGCAGCGGCGTGAAGCCTCGCAAGGCGGTGAGGATCCTGCTGAACAAGAAGACGGCGCACTCCTTCAATCAGGTGCTGGCCGACATCACGGAGGCCATCAAGCTGGACTCCGGGGCCGTGAAGAGGTTGTACACGCTGGACGGGAAGCAGGTGAGAAGAGGTTTGACCTTTAGATCGATACGAGATCAAATGGAGAGGCTTTCATAGAAACTTCAGATATTCAGTGGTTTGTTTGTCAGGTTTTGGTTTCATTCGGACATTCAACAATCAAACGAGAGCAGGAAAGAGACCAGAATGCAATGCAGCGACACAATACATATTTTACGTTTACAATACTTTACCGCACAGACTTCTGCTTTTGTAACTCCTTTTGGGTTAAACTCTGTGTTGAAGGAATTCTCTGAGGAGTTGTTGACATATTTTTTCGGGATTATAGTGTTTTATAAATGTTCTCATGCAAATGAATGCTTCAAAGCTAGTTGGTATTTTCAAGGTATTTATTGTTTTTGTTCGAGGGTTAACAGAAGAGAGATGAAGGAACGACGGTGCCTTAAGCCCGTAACACACAAACCAAATTGTTTATTAAAACTGACATCCAGCGATTGGTTGAACTTGGTTCCACCCTCTCGAGTCACCTCTGGTTGCAAAGAACCAAGATGGCGGCGGCCAAAAACCAAGAGGGTGAAAGTAAAAAACCAAGATGGCGCTGGCCAAAACCAAGATGGCGATGGCCAAAAACCGAAACGGTGACGGCTAAAAATCAATATGGCGACTACCAAAAATCAATATGGCGACTACCAAAAACCAAGATGCCGACTGCCAAAAACCAAGATGGCGACTGCCAAAAACCAAGATGGCGACTGCCGAAAACCAATATGGCGACAGCCAAAAATGAAGTGGAAAGAATCATATTACTGCACTTTATTATCAGCTCCCTATATATCAGGATTGATTATGTATAAGAGAGCGTCTTTAAGCCGTTTCTAGTTTCCAGTGAGCTCAGTCTCTTTTGAAGCTTCACATTTGGAACTTCTACTGAAACACGTCTGTTTTAAAGCCCTGGAACTGCGACAGTCAGCTGGAGTACGTTTTGTGTAATTCTGAATGAGCTCCGATCCCCCTGAAACTCCTCTGTGAGCGAGGATTGTGGATTTAAACTTAAGCACACACACACACACACACACACACACACACACACACACACACACACACACACACACACACACACACACACAGATAAGGCTGTCGGCTGAGACACAATGATCTGAATGAAGAGCAGAGACAGCAGTGAGTCAGTGGAATTAAAGTTGTTGCAGCTCATAATAATAATAATAATAATAATAATAATAATAATAATAATAATAATAATAATAATATATATACTGTATATATATAAATTGCCAGAAATCTAAGGTCTGATTCTGAAGTTTCTGGACATTTTGCTCGTTGTCAATGCAAGCAAATGAAATATTTTAGATTATTTTAGACAAAAACTATTTGAAGACGTAAACTTGAGTCAAATTGTGAATCACCTTTTTCACAATTTTTGATATTTTATAGATCCCCTCCCCATTAATGATCTTTCAACACTTTAATAACACTCAGCTGTTTAAACTCAAGTTGATATTTTTGAAACTACGGAAATACGGATTAGTTTACTCTAAATTGAGGCTTTTATTTTGAAGGCAGCGTGTCTTAATGAAGGCTTTTATTCTTTCTCTGCCTCAGACGGCTTTCAGACTCCGTCCGTCTGAATGAAACAGTGTGTGTGTGTGTGTGTGTGTGTGTGTGTGTGTGTGTGTGTGTGTGTGTGAGAACCAAGGACCGGGTTGTTGCTGGATGATCGGTTACCATGGTGACCACTGTGTCACTGTGTCTGCAGTGTCAATGTGTGTGTCTGTGTGTGTGTGTGTGTGTGTGTGTGTGTGTGTGTGTGTGTGTGTGTGTGTGATGGGGTTTCCGTCCCACTGCTTGAAGTGGCTGCACAAACTGAAAGGACAAAGGGAGGACACACACACACACACACACACGCACACACACACGCACACACACACACACACACGCACACACACACACGCACACGCACACAAGCATACACGCACACACACACACACGCACACGCACACACACACGCACACACACACACACACACACACAGCAGTTCCTGAGGCGTTGAGTAAAAGTGAAGCAGGAAGCGATGAGGGAGCAGGAGGTGAGATCAAGGACAAAAGGAGGGAGGAAACGAGGGAGTAGAGAGGGAGAGACTGAGGGGAGAGGAAGGAAAGGAAAGAAGGTGACGACACTTTGTGTTGGTATTCAGGTGAAAGTTAAACAACGCGTTAACATCCTTTGTAGGACTGCAGCCTGTTAGCAGCATGTTAGCTTAGCATCGCTACGTGGACTCTGACATCAGAACAGGATCAAATAATCCAAAATAATCTGAGATTAGAGGAAAGTAAAATGAACGAAAACTGTCTGTCTGTCTGTCTGTCTGTCTCTCTCTCTCTCTCTCTCTCTCTCTCTCTCTCTCTCTCTCTCTCTCTCTCTCTCTCTCTCTCTCTCTCTCTCTCTCTCTCTCTCCGTCTGTTTTGAAGCACAATATGTAATTAAATGTCAGTCGGTACGATGTGTTTGTTTCTGTGTGAGTCCGCAGCCAGCTGTCGTCTGCTTAGTCACATGTGTTCTAACCCTGTGTGTGTGTGTGTGTGTGTGTGTGTGTGTGTGTGTGTGTGTGTGTGTGTGTGTGTGTGTGTGTGTGTGTGTGTGTAGCTGACCTGTCTGCAGGATTTCTTCGGGGAAGACGACGTGTTCATGGCGTGCGGACCGGAGAAATTTCGCTACGCTCAGGACGACTTTGTGCTCACACAGTGCAGCAAGACACCGGCTTTTGTTAACGGTGAGAGAGACACACACACACACACACACACACACACACACACACACATACACACACACACACACACACACACACACACACACACATACACACACACACACACACACACACACACACACACACACACACACACACACACACATACACACACACACACACACACACACACACACACACACACACACACACACACACACAGACAGACACTAAAGAAATAACTTCTCTCTCTCTCCAGAATGCAAAGTGAAGGTACCTCGCTCCACCGCCCATCCAAAAACTACAACTCCCAAGATGCCGAGCGGCTCCAGCTCGTCCTCTAGGACTCCGCCCAAAGGCCTCTGCAGGACCAAGTCTCCGGCTCCAGGTGGGAACCAGCAGGAAGCCGCTGCTCTAAATGACCCGAAAACAGTTCTACAGGTGTGAACGCCAGATCCTTTTGACCAATCAGGGGCTCCTTTCTCTTGTGTGTGTGTGTGTGTGTGTGTGTGTGTGTGTGTGTGTGTGTGTGTGTGTGTAGCCAATGAGGCCTCAGGATCGCCGTCAGCTGTGAAGTCGTCCAGGTCAAGCCCCTCCCCCACCAGCCCCGGGACAGGACGCAGCCTCAAGGTCTGATCCATCGATCGATTGATTGATTGATTATAATATATTGTAATATTTATTATTATATAAAATGATATAGTATATAAAATGTATTTTTAATTATTAAAATAGTCTACCAGCCGTTACTATGTATACCTATTTTTTTTATTTTTATATTTAACATAAAGACAAATCGGACATATTTAGTTGAGACTTGAACAACTATCTATTTGTTACAGTTTGTGTGTGTTACAAGAAATACTGACGGAAAAAATAAAAATAAATACATTTGTGGTGTAATTACAAATGATAGCGTCCAACCTTGTGCGTCTTCATCACTTGACTGACTTCCTCTTCTTCAAATCTTGAAACAGGAAGTCAGATTTCCTTCAAAATAAGAGTAAATCTCCTCTCTGGCTTTACTGTGCAGGTCTCTCCCCGTCGAGCTTCCTCCACGGACGTGAACGGAGAAGCTGAGCGGCCCGATGACGTCATTGCTGAAGGTGTGTGTGTGTGTGTGTGTGTGTGTGTGTGTGTGTGTGTGTGTGTGTGTGTGTGTGTGTGTGTGTGTGTGTGTGGAAAGAATGCTGAGATAGTAGACGTTTTTAATAACAGAGCTGCGTCATGCAACTTTTCACGCTGCGCATCAGAGTTAATTTTAAAATATAGCATCTCAAGAAGAGACTAAAGAGCTCTTTAAAATATGAAATATAAGATGTAAAAACAAGCTAACTCAAGATGTCTGCTCTCCTCAGTGAACGGTAACCGCTCCGTTTCCTCCTCCGTCATCAACGACAAGTACACAGTCGGCAAAGTGATCGGAGATGGCAACTTCGCGGTGGTGAAAGAGTGCGTGGAGAGGTAAGATGTATATTATATCGTAAATATCTTAAACTAAAATAATAACAAGCAACATACACATCTATAAAATGTATAATAGTACCAGAGGAATGTGCACGATGTCTTGAAGAGACAAGGTTTTTATTTTAAAGCTACTTTGAGGAACTTTTATTGCATGTTGCTTTTGGCGGTCCCTGTGGACGAAAGTGGTATTGTTTCCAAAAAAAACAAATTTTACTGCGATTACTAAACGTCTGATTAAAAAAAAAAAAAAAGAGGAATATTTCATTATTAAATAATAAGCAATAATAAGTCATTTTTGGGGTTATTTTTAAAACTCAAACGTTTGGTCAAACGACAGGAAATGATTTTGGGTCGAAGACGTTTTCACATTAATAATAATACAAACTCTGTTGTGTTTTGATTGACAGGTCGACGGGGAAGGAGTACGCTCTGAAGATCATCGATAAAGCTCGCTGCTGTGGGAAGGTAACGCAGATTTATAGCAGCAATAATAATAATAATAATGAAAAAATATACATATAAATAAAATTGTAAAAAATAAATTAAAAAAATTAAATATAATTATTCTTCCATTATTAATAACTCATGAAACGTGTCTCAACTTCTGTGTTTTGTGCCTGAGGACCCTCTGAAACCAGACGGGGCATTCATTTGTTTTGGAATAAAAATATGAATGAATAAAATTGTAATGAATACATGGATATTGTAAAAAAAAAGAATGAATCTAAATAAATACATGAAATTGTAAAAATAACGAAAATCTAATTTAAGAAATTAAAAAATATTATAATAATGAAATTGTTAAAAAAAAAAAGAATACAATTGTAAAAAAAAATTAAAACTGTAAAAATAAAAAATAAAAAATTGTACGCATACATAATTAAATAAATACGATTGTAAAAATAGACAAATTAAATATATTAAAATGAAATCATCATTACAGCACTAGATTAAATGTTGATGGTCGGATCTATTTCTATTTGCAGCTTCAAGTGTCCGTCTGTAGCTTCTTGTCTCGGCTTCCTTTGAAGCTTTAAACCTCAGCGACTAACAGAAACCCACGCTGACAGACTCATCTCATGAAGAAGAGCGTTCTCTGTGAATGTGTGTTTGTGAGCAGGAGCACCTGATAGAAAACGAAGTGGCGGTGCTGAGGAGGGTCCAGCATCCCAGCATCATCCAGCTCATCGAGGTGGACGAAACGCCCAGTCAGCTGTTCCTGGTCATGGAGCTCGTCAAGGTTCTTCTTCTTGTTCTTCTTCTTGTTCTTCTTCTTGTTCTTCTTCTTCTTCTTCTTCTTCTTGTTCGTCTTCTTCTTCTTCTTCTTCTTCTTCTTGTTCGTCTTCTTCTTCTTCTTCTTCTTCTTCTTCTTCGTCTTGTTCTTCTTCTTCTTCTTGTTCTTCTTCTTCTTCTTCTTCTTGTTCGTCTTCTTCTTCTTCTTCTTCTTCTTCTTCTTCTTCTTCTTCGTCTTGTTCTTCTTCTTCTTCTTGTTCTTCTTCTTCTTCTTCTTCTTCTTCTTCTTCTTGTTCTTCTTCTTCTTCGTCTTGTTCTTCTTCGTCTTGTTCTTCTTCTTCTTCTTCTTCTTCTTCTTCTTGTTCTTCTTGTTCTTCTTCTTCTTGTTCTTCTTCTTGTTCTTCTTCTTCTTGTTCTTCTTCTTCTTCTTGTTCTTGTTCTTCTTCTTCTTCTTCTTCTTCTTCTTCTTCTTCTTCTTCTTCTTCTTCTTCTTCCTGTTTGTCTTGTCAACTGAGAACATGCAGTGATATTTACTCTCCACCAGGGCGGCGACCTGTTTGACGCCATCACGTCGTCCACCAAGTACAGCGAGCGAGACTCCAGCGCCATGGTGTTCAACCTGTCAGGAGCCGTGAAGTACCTGCACCGCATGAACATCGTGCACCGGGACATCAAGCCAGAGAACCTGCTGGTACACACACACACACACACACACACACACACACACACACACACACACACACACACACACACACACACACACGCACAACGTTTATCCCACTTTAACTGCACATTATTGGTGGAATAAAACAACAAGAACAGGATTTAAAGCTCAGGTCTGAAGGTAACCAGTGTGTGTGTGTGTGTGTGTGTGTGTGTGTGTGTGTGTGTGTGTGTGTGTGCTGCAGGTGTGCGAGTACCCGGACGGCACCAAGTCGCTGAAGCTGGGTGACTTCGGTCTGGCCACGGTGGTGGACGGCCCGCTGTACACCGTGTGCGGCACGCCGACCTACGTCGCCCCGGAGATCATCGGCGAGTCCGGGTGAGGAAGTCCGTTTCTGGGCGCCAGTTGTCGTGAAAAGACGCTGAACAGACACGTTAATGAGGTGTGTGTGTCTGTGTGTGTGTGTGTGTGTGTGTGTGTGTAGCTACGGTCTGAAGGTGGATATCTGGGCGGCCGGAGTGATCACCTACATCCTGCTGTGTGGATTTCCTCCCTTCAGAAGGTCAGTGCACACAGAGTTGGACCAACGCGGGGTCATGTTGGTCCAGTTCATTCATAAACGTTTGGCTCCTCCCCCTCTCCCTCAGTGAGAATAACGTCCAGGAGGAGTTGTTCGATCAGATCCTCAGAGGGAAGCTGGAGTTTCCGTCTCCAGACTGGGACACCATCAGCCTCCCAGCCAAGGTACCGCTCGCTCCCACCAAAACCAGTTTGATTAAAGGGCCAGTGTGGAGGAGGTGACGGCCTCTAGTGGTGAGGATATGGAACTCCCTCTGGAGCCGCTGTTCGGTTTGTCCATTCTGGGCTACTGTAGAAACATGGCGGACTCCATTGTAAATGAGAACTGGTTCTCAATTGACTTAAAAATAAAAGTATTAAAATAATGTAGCTACTTTTAAGGTTAACGAAAACACAATTATTATTTTAAGGTGATTATATATACTGATAATATACTTTTAATATATTATATTATATATATATTATATTATATATTACATTTTTGCCAAACGATCCCACCAAATTTTACACACTGGCCCTTTAATGAAGTGTATTTATACTTATAAAGCTGCTGGTTCCTCTGGTTAACTTTAGCTGAATACTTTTGTGAGTTGTGATTACAGAATCTAGTCAGCTTTCTTATTTAAATCCTGATTTTGTTGATATTTAGAATACAAACAACATATTGAACTTTGTCTGTGTCTGTTAATAAAACATCTCTGAGCCACTTTTAAATGTTTTGAAGTTTTCATAATTCCCACCGGGTTGTAGAATATGAAGTCAGACCGTTTAGTGCCGGCTGCTAACAGTCACATGACCTGCTCCTCAGATGCTGATTAGTCAGATGCTGCAGGTGAACGTGGACACCCGGTTCACCGCCGAGGAGGTCCTGTCCCACCCATGGGTGACGGTACGAGCACACAACATGCAGACAACATGCACAAAAATAGTTTTATCGTAACCGCTTTGCTACGTCTCCTCAAAGCAGAAGTGAATGTGTTCTATATAGACGTCATGAAAACAGCTGCAGCTGATTTAGTCAGTAACGTCATCTTTAAGCAACATTTTGACAAGCAAGTTAAAAAAAAGAAGTACAAACTAGTAAAAACAAGCATATCGATGGCCTCTGAAAAATTCACTTTTTTGAGAATTAAAAAAAAAGCTATATGTTAAGGATACCCAATACATAATCCCAAATACATAAGGTAAGAGGTTTTTAATTGCACTTTGGCTAACGATATTGAATTACAAATTACGAAAAAAATAAGTACTCTTACGTTAAGTTTCCCACTTGGTATTGTTTGTTTAGGATGAGGCTCCGGTAGAGTCCAACACTGTGAGCAGCACTGAAGAACAGACCAGTGGAGAAGTACTGGATCCAGAGCAGGAATCCCCAAAACTGGAAACCAAACAAGTTCCTTCACCTCTGGTTTAAAACATATAAATCTTTCATCAATCTTTTTCATCTACCGGAAACCCCCAAAAGGTTTCCCCACCTCTGGTTTAGACCCGTCCAGGAAACTAGACAAGTTCCCTCAAATCTGGTCCTTGTCCGTTTTTTTTCACCAATAAATAAGAATTTCATCACCTTCAGTGTAGAACACGTCCGGTTTGATCTCCTGGAAGCCAAACCACCGTCTGGTCGAGGGTAGGACCCGTTTACACCGACTGGAAACCAAATGAGTTCTCTTGAATCTGAACCAGAACAAACTCCCTGTTTCTTCTACTGGAAAACAAACATGTTCCCGCGTTCTTGGTCTACAACAGATCCTGGTTCGTCCACTGGAGATCGAGCAAGTTCCCTCAAAACCCTTTCCTTCGGCTCTGGTCTAGAATTGGTCCTGTTTCATCTCATGGAAACCAAACCAATACCCTGACCCCCTCTTTGGTCTAGAACATGCCCAATTTACCCGTTGCCTGGACACAAATCTGGTCTTGAATCATTCCCCTTTTCATCCACTGTAAATCCAACAAGTTCCCTCAAATCTGTCATTTTGGAAATTAAAAAAGTTCCCTTAACGTCTAGAACTCATCCTGTTCTTTCACTTAAAACTAAATTAGGTTCCTCATCTCCTCTGTATAGAATACATACTTTTTGATCAACTTTTTGATCAATCAGTTCTGTTTCAACAACTAGAAACCATCGAGGTTCCTCCCCTTTGGTCTAGAACACGTCATATCAGGTGTATAATGGAACCAAAAGGAGTTCTCACATCTCTGGTCGAGAACATGTTCCTTTTAATGTACTAAAAAAGCATCAAATATGGTCCAGAAGACGTCCCGTTTCATCTTATGGAACCCAAACAAGTTCCCTCATCTCTAGTCTAGAATTGCTTTGTTGCTTCAACTTGACACCTAATGAGTTTCCCTCTCCTTGGTCCCTATCTACTGTAAACTGACCAGGATACTTCGCCTCTAGTCTAGGACACTTGGCGTTTGCTATACTGAAAACAAAGTCGAGTTCTCTTTTGCCATTTCCTATTTATCTCCTGGAAACCGTCCCTGCCTCTGGTCTAGACCAGAATTTCCTCTACTGAAGACTTCCACGAGCCCCGTCTCTGCTGCTGTACCGGAAAGTATTTATATCGTCTTTGATGAGCTCCGTCAGGAGGCGGGGTCCCATTTTGATGTTGGCTAGACACTAGCAAAGTCGCCTCACTGCTACTTGAAGGACTCGCACCAGATCAACACTGGGACACCATGAAAGTGATATTGGACACATCACCCAGTGTCTCTTGGGACTGGACCCATTTCCTGTAAATGGCCCTTGAAGAAGGCCTCAAACCACTTTCATTGGGATTTAAACAACTAATTTAATTCTTTTTGCAGTAGTCCCTGCCGCTTGGCTGCCTGGATGTCTTCCATTTATTCTGGGAAACGTCCCATTTGTTCTGCCTTTACCCTCCAGCTCTCCCGAAGGACGTTTCTCATTTCTTCTACTTGGCCCCACCAACCCGAGGAGATATTTGAGTACTGTGCCTGCTTACGCTGCTGATAAATTCCCCTTAATATCATACATCTCAGCCCTTACCTTTCATAGGTTCCACCCTTCAGACCCCCAGCACTCGTCATTGGTTGGATAGATGGATAAGGCTCATTGTTTTGGGGTTTTTACAGAGAAAATATACCTTGGCTTTTGAAAAGGAGCAGAATGACTGGATGGATGGTTTGATATTTTGGGCAATATGCCAAGATTTGGCTAAGAAAATGTCTACCATTACACTATTCTGTACATAAAGCCTACCAGTACCTCTAAAGCTCATTAACCATAAATGTATTCCGTAAATAAAAGGCAAATTGTGCTCTTGTTCACAAAGAAATTGTTAAAGATGTAACTTCTCATAAAACCACACAATGTTGTTTTTACAGCCCAATTTTCACTTGGATTTTGGTCTTATTGATTTTTCCAAAGCCGGAGTTTTACCGGATTTGTTTTTGAAAACAACAACAACAACAACACACACCTTTAAATAATGAGCCTCGTCTACATGGACTCAGTGTGTCTCACTGAAGGACACTTCCCATCACCCATCAACCGCCCTTCACCTTTTCCCCAGCCTTCGTACTGTAACTCAAATTAACTGAGTGACTTCTAAACCTCAGAATTTGAAGAAAAACATTTCGCCAACCTTTTCGAAGGTTTCGAGCTGCACCGTGACTGTGATGAAGTCAAGGGGGCGTGTCTCAGTCCAAACTCCGCCTCCCTGCAGTCAAGAGGATAAAATACATTGTGAATACTGTAAATAAGTCTGTTGGTGTATGTCTGTGTGAGTCAATTGTGAAGTAGGGAAACAGTAGCAGTTTTGAACAAAAATAAATGAAAAGAAACAATCTAATCACACACATGATGTCTCAACATCTCCCAAAAACCTTGTTTCCCCCCCAAAAGTGGCAATTAAATAAAAACAATGGTGGAATGTCACTAAAGTACATTTACTGAAGCACTAAGTATCAGTACTTTAGTAGTCCAATTTCATGAAAGGAAATATTGTACTTTTTACATTTATCTGCTCTTACTTTATGAATGTTGTGTTATTGGTACTTTCACTGAAATACAGGATCTGAATACTTCCTCCACCAAAAACAGGCAGATAAAAAAGAAAAAACAAGGTTTCTGAATGATGTTGACAAACTAATGAAAGAGTTTGTCGCCTTAAAGACGAGTTCCCTTATAGATCTGGTAGCAACCGTTGCCTGCCAACAAAAGGACTGGACCATGGTGGATCTCTTTCCTTATTCGGTCATGTGTCGTGACGTTAGTGGGTCATCCATCAATCGTGTCGCTCCATCCACACATCCATCATGTCGCCTGTTGATGTTACTGGTTGTAAGAGGACGAAGGAAAGATGTGTGTGCGTGTGTGTAAATATGTGCGTTTGATTTCCACAGTGTTATGTTTCAACTTCAAAACATTTGGAAAGTACAAGTGTTTAGTG
Source organism: Myoxocephalus aenaeus (assembly GCA_038501785.1). NCBI lineage: Eukaryota > Metazoa > Chordata > Actinopteri > Perciformes > Cottidae > Myoxocephalus > Myoxocephalus aenaeus. The sequence goes on along the minus strand of JBAMJR010000237.1, from coordinate 740,665 downwards.
CGTCTGCATCAAAGAAAAAACACAAAAACACTTTTCATGAAATGTTATCTGAATACATGCGTTGACCCGATGCAGCGTTATGACCTCACCTTTGAACTTAGCACGACCTTTCCATGGCCTTGACCTTTTCGTCCGGAGCCGCCGATTAAGAGTTTGGCGAGGAGCGTGCGTTGTCGAAAAGCGTTCCGTCACTTTAAGACTTGAACGCAATCAAATTTACGTCGCTAGCGGAGGCGTCACGATTCGAGTCGGAAAGATTAATGTTGAGATTTTTGTGATTTTTTTTTAATAAATCTGATAACAAAAGATGCCGTGTTGATGCAGCGGGACTCATCAGTGTTATATGTGGGTTGAAATTATACTTTCTTTTTAAAAGGCTGCAATCATCAAAACTTTGTTGACGTCGTCTACATTTCGTTGTCACAGTACTGTATTATGTGCAATGACAATAAAGTTGAATCTGAATCATATTTGCTTTGTGTATCGGCGACAGTATCGATGTTGAAAAGCTGCTGGAAGTCGCGTCGTCCCTCACAGTTGAATTAGCGCTTGTAGCGCGAGCACAAACTGCTTTAATCGGCGGCTTTGGCCTTCGACCTTCTATGCCTGCTACGAACCCAGTAGTCTTAATTCTTTTCCTCTTTGCTCGATACCAAACCGAAAGGAGCCTTGTGTGTCGGTGTTAGCGGAGCAGCCACTCCTGGGCCAACGACGTCGCTAACGGACGCTTTGCTGTACCAGCAAATGTGTTTCAGAGCCGAGAGGAGAAGCCATGTCGTTGGTTTTCTTTGTTTTAGCTTGTTTTCTTTGACATTTATTTTGGTTTATTTTTCGCAAAAAAACATTTCTGTGGTCGCCGTTTGTTGCTGCAGTTGCAAGAAACCATTTTGTTCCTTTTCTTGCATGCGGGAGGATTAAAAAAAAAACGTTTTTTTTAAACAAACTGGAGTCAGAAAGTCGAGTGAAGCCAGCAGTCAAACATGAAGGAGTTTCCTTGAAAGCAGCTTGCAGTTGTATCGCCATGTGACGGTAACTTCTTTTTTGTGCTGCATTCACTTCCCAGAAAAAAAAGACGGCATTTTGGCCTCTTATCGTCCAGGCTGTCAGAGCTATTTGGGAACCATCCGACCCGTCTCTCTCTCTGGTTAAGAAATCCCTTCAGAGACAATCCGTCTGGTTCAACTGTGGAGTTGCAGAGAGATGTGACCCAGGCTGGCTGTCGTCATGAGGCCCTTTGGTTGTGTTTTTATCAAATGCAGAATGTGTATGTATGTGTGATCATTTCACATCACGCCTCATCTTAAACTGGAACAGATTTTTTATGAAGCGAAGTAGAGAAATTAGGGTTTTGAACCAAACTGGGCTGGTTTCCCTGAAAAGGAATCTCTTGAGTCGTTGATTTATGTTCACTTCAATCAGCGAAAACTTATATTTAAGACAATCTAATTCCTCAAATGACAAGACTGAACTTTGGATATTTAAAAAGTCTTATTTCTTTACAGCTCAAACTTTCTCGAGGTTGTTTTTTTAACAATACAATTAGGCGAAGATGCACTTACTTCAAAAAGTAAATTAAAGCTGTTTGACGTCCGAGTGTTTCTTCCTACTGCGAGATACTTTGAGGAAAACGAGTCCAGAGATGAAGTGCAAGGAGACGTGGGAACTGAAGATGTGTTTTAATGCTAACAATGATCTGTAATTTGATGTGTGTTGATATGAAACATGGATGTTTGTTGGGATCAGGGTTCAGGGCATTCGGTGAAAATAAAAGAAACCCTTTTTGATTGAGGATCGATGGATTCAACTGTGAAAGTAAAAACTGATGCAGTGGCATCATGTTAACCTGCTGTGTCCTTTGTATTGATTTCTTCCTGCTATGTTGATGAATTATACCGACTGAACATTCATTATTTCATAAAAAGGATTTTTAAGTTAAAAACTGACATATATTAGAAGCAAAAGTCAAACAACATTTGTAACTGAGATAATAAGCCTTTAATTATATGAATAACACAAGTTTAAAGTAACTGAGTACATTTACTTTAGCACAACAGTTCAGATATATAAACATTCTTCATTTATCTGGTTATGCTGAAGATTCATATTTCACATGAAAGACAGTGACTATATAATCTTCCTTCCTTTCCTTCTTCAGCTGATCTGAAAGAATGAAAAACTGGAGCTACAAGGCAACACAGAACTTTTCTTCACTAAGTACAGGACAATTCTAAATGCTTTTAGTTAATGGGTTTAGGCCCCTGAGCTCCAACAAAAGTAAGTCTTAAAGAGTCGGTAAACAATGATAATGAAAGCATCACTTGTTTCCCACTTTGTCGTGATAGTTGCCATTTGTCCCGATCTTGTCCGAACACATCAATGCCTCCGGTGCACATAGCCAGGTCCATAATCTTTCCCATGTCAACAAAGCTAAATCTTTGAGGTTTAAAGGAGGACAGAACACGCTGCAAAAGTTCAAACTGTAAAGGTGGAAATAAAGGCCATAAATGCGGCCAAGGTCCAAGCCACTCCTTCTCAGTACAACTCTGACTGTACAGATCCAGGTTCCTGCCTCTTTCATAGATCTACAAGCTTACTGATTGGTGTAATGCCCATGCTGCAACGTGTGAGAGCTGACAATCCAAATCACTGCAGATCAGCGTGTGCATGTTACAGAAAAGGAGGTTTGGCTTCCTGTGTGACGCATTCATTTGCCGAGAGCAAAGTTCCAGCTCTCCATACATTTCCTTGTTGTCGGAGAGGAGACATGGCGCAGCGAGGAGACCAAGCAGACGAGGTGAGGTTCTGCTGTTCCATCTGTCTGGATCTCCTAAAGGATCCGGTGACTGTTCCCTGTGGACACAACAATCAAGTCCTGATTGCTCGTCCCATCCCATTCTCGTCACCAATTGTTATGGAATTTAACCGTTTCAATCTCCTTTAGAGAAAAAAAATGCAATGTGAAACACTTAAATGTTGTTAAGCATTTATTAAACAGATACTTGGAATAATTGAATTGGAAGGAAGGAGCACCTAGGCCTTGGTGCAAGCCTGGAAGATGTTGTGTGGCTGCGGCCCTGAGAGGAAAGGGTGAGATATAGAAAGAGAAAATAGCAGACGGAACCTAAACAATAATAAGATAAATTCTCTTATTGTCTCATTTCGATGGCGCTTATCAAGCATGTGCAAAAATGAACTGTCAATACCAAAGTTCAGCAATACAATTTACATTTAGAAGAACACTATGATACATTTTCGGGGCTGCACAGTGGTGTGGTGGCTAGCACTGTCACCTCACGACAAGCGGGACCCCGGGTTCGGTTCCCGGTCTGGGCGGTCCCTCTGTGTGGCATTTGCATCTTCTCCCCGTGTCGGCGTGGGTTCCCTTTGGGTTCTCTGCCTTCCTCCTACAGTCCACAGACATATAGCTCAGGTTAATTGGACTCTAAATTGCCCTTAGGTGTGAATGGTTGTCTGTCTCTAAATGTACCCTGCGATAAACTGGTGACCTGCCCAGGGTTTACCCTGCCTTCGCCCAATGTCAGCTGGGATCGCCTCCAGTGCCCTACGACCCTAAATAAGATAAGCGGTTTGGATAATGGAATGGAACTATGATACATTTCCACCACAGTATCACCCAAGTAAAGAAGGCTATGAATGCAGCCTGAAGCTCAAACTGCTCCCTTTCCTGGAATGCAGCACCGATCGCCTCGAGTCAGACGCTGTGTTCCAGATTGACCAGTTTGAAGATGGGTGTGACCAACCTGCTGTGTCCTGAGAGAGCTGGCAAACCACTTACACTAAGGATCAGCTGACGCTTGTGCAAGAACAATACAAACAAGTGGGTGTGGCTTCCTGGTTGAAGCTGTTATTAGTTGAGTGAAGCATGAGACGACATTTCCTTGTTGTCAGAGAGGAGACATGGCGCAGCGAGGAGGCAAAGCAGATGAGGTGAGATTCTGCTGTTCCATCTGTCTGGATCTCCTGAAGGATCCGGTGACTGTTCCCTGTGGACACAACTACTGCATGAGCTGTATTCAAAGCTCGTGGGACGAGGGAGACCAGGAGAAAAGCCACAGCTGCCCTCAGTGTAGGAAGACCTTCACACCGAGGCCTGTCCTGGTGAAAAACACCTTGTTGGCCGAGTTAGTGGAGGAGCGGAAGAAGACTGGACTCCAAGCTGCTGCTGGTGGTCACTGCTATGCTGGACCTGAAGATGTGGCCTGTGACTTCTGCACTGGGAGGAGACTGAAGGCCTTCAAGTCCTGTCTGGTGTGTCTGGCTTCTTACTGTGAGAAACACCTCCAGCCTCACTATGAATCTTCTACTTTTAAGAAACACACGCTGGTGGACCCCTCCGTCAACCTCCAGAAGAACATCTGCTCTCGCCACGACGAGGTGATGAAGATGTTCTGCCGCACTGATCAGCAGTGCATCTGTTATCTCTGCTCTGTGGACGAACACAAAGGCCACGACACAGTCTCGGCTGCAGCGGAGCGGACCGAGAGGCAGCAGGAGCTCGCTGGACATCGTCAAAGAGTCCAGCAGAAAATCCAGGAGCACCAGAGAGACGTGGAGCTGCTTCATCAGGAGGTGGAGGCCGTCAATCGCTCTGCTGATGAAGCGGTGGAGGACGGGGAGAAGATCTTCACCGAGCTGAAGCAGCAGGTCAGATCTCAGCAGACAACCCAAGTGAGTCGAGTCAAAGAGCTTCAGGAGGAGCTGCAGCAGGAGATCACTGATCTGAAGAGGAAGGACGCCGAGATGGAGAAGCTCTCATGCACAGACGACCACGCCCAGTTTCTTCACAGTTACCCCTCACTGTCGCAGCCCACCGAGCCGGCGGACTCACCGAGACCAAAGACAAACCGCCTGCAGTACTTTGAAGATGTGACGGCGGCGCTGAAAGCAGCTAGAGGTCAAATACAGGCCCTTCTTCCTGAGACACGGCCTTCAGTGGAGCCAACGACCAGAGCAGAGTTCTTACAATATTCACGTCAAATCACGCTGGATCCAAACACAGCAGGTTGTGACCTGGTTTTATCAGAGGAGAACCGAAAAGTTACATTTAATAACAAAGATGCTCCATCTTCTCAACATCCAGACAGATTCATTAACAGACCTCAGGTCTTGAGTAAAGATGAACTGACTGGTTGTTGTTACTGGGAGGTGGAGATGAGCAGTTATGCTGATGTAGCAGTCGCTTACAAGAGTATTGACAGGAGAGACGTTAAAGAAAGTCTATTTGGATGGAATAAGAAGTCTTGGGCATTACGTTGGTTCAATGATTACATCTTCGTGCATGAAAAACGCTCAGTCAGCATCTCAGGTCCTCAGTCCTCCAGAGTAGGAGTGTATCTGGATCACAGTGCAGGTGTTTTGTCCTTCTACAGCGTCTCTGAAACCATGACTCTACTCCACAGAGTCCAGACCACATTCACTGAGCCGCTCTTTTTTGGACTCCGTCTTTATTGTTATGGATGCAGTGCTGAGTTGGGTGAACTCAAGTAGACCAGACTTACTGTGATGAGTAATGTGGTGGAAATGTATCATAGGGCTGTTTTCTGAATGTGAGTATTACTGAACTCTGAAAGGATGGGCGCCATTGAAGTGGGACAGTAACAGATTTTTTCTTTTCATTGTTTAGGGTTCCTTTAGTTTAGTTTTGCCTTTGGGTCTCTCACTCTTGCCACAGGTTCGCAGCCAAACAACATCTTCCAGACAGGCATCAAGGCTTGTCTGTTGGGAAGAAGGAGGAGCAGGGGGGAGGGGGGAAAGGGCAAACATTTTAATAATAATTGTTGATGTATAAAACTCATGTTGAATTAAGGTTTCTGGGTCAGACCTCCGAACCATCTGTGGTGAAGAGCTCTGTCGATTCAATTGAATTATTCCAAGTTTCTGTTTAATAAATGCTTAAATACATTTAAGTGTTTCACATCGCATATGTTTTCTCTAAAGGAGATAAGGTTCATTTCCATTACAAGTAACACTGATAATCTGACTGATTAACTTTCAGTCTTTATATCTGTTTAATGTTTCCTGTGTAGAACAAATGAAACATGTCAGCTATGAACACAAATAAATACAACTAATAACTATTATTGAAATGTCTCAAAGTGTTATTTGTTAAAAAGTTGGAATGTTTGGTTATAAAACAATATTGTACATATATCTCTCTCATTGTGTGTCTTTCTCACACTCACAAAATGTGTGGTTAAAGATTCAGACTAACGTGATCCCAACCTATCCGTTCCTGCGGTCTTTCAAGAACCCCGCTATCAAGTCCAGGATGCGGTTAAATCCTAACATACTTTATTCTGGTCTATCTGGATCCACACTATTAGGTTCTGCGGTCTGTAGAGACCTTCCTCTATCCTTTGCTTCTTTTAACTTGACCCCTCTTAACTCTGGGTTAACATAAAACAATGGAAGCTCACCCTTACAAGTTCTAACCTTAACAATTTCTCTCATGACAAATGTTCTATCTTGCTTATGATATCTCTGTGGCTGTACACAGCAAAATCGGAAGTGTGAAATTAACTCGCATAGTGTTAAAATCAACACTATGCCAGTGTTTATATAATCCACTCGGGTTCAGAGTTAAATGTACACTTTGGATAGTGTTAATATTTTAACTCTTTCATAGTGTTAAATATCTAACACTCACAGTGTTGTCCTATGACACATGCAAGTGTATTTTTAACACTAAAAGTGTTAATATCTAACACTCACAGTGATGTCTTATGACACATGAAAGTGAAAAAGGTGACAGTGGTTAATTATATTATTAAGTGATTATATTATTACGCGCTCACAACTGGCCAGCAGGTATGAATTGTTCATATCCCTTCATACCGGTGGTGCATGCATAGCCATAACGACTATTGTCGCTCCTCGGCAGGCAGCAAAATGTAATGTTCTCAATCAAATTTAATGTTCACAGTCAGAGCTACTTACGTCTCAGGGATAGAACTTGACTCATGGTTTAACCGCCAAACTGCATGCTGGGTAAAGCCCACCCACTCAGTCGCACAGGAAGTCACTCTAACTCAGTCAGGAGTGCATTGCGTTAACTCACTGAAACAACTCCGCCCGCAGAGCTATTTCAACACTGCAAGTGCTCAATTAACACCCAAAACAACACTGATCAACTCAAAATATTTTACACTGGAAAATTAACACTAAGTAACACTACCGATTTTGCTGTGTAGGTAAGGTATTTATTCCTTATATTCATATAAAATAATCTCTTTTGGGGGATTCTGCCTTATCAGACCTCAGCATCACTACCCCTTGATTATCCGTATTCAGGAGTCCAATCGCCAAAGACTTTGCACTATTCAAATGTTATGCATTATGTGTAATAAATTATTGTTCAATTCTAAACAAGTCTCACCTGATTGAACTGAAAAAAAAGTGTCAACAAGACTTGTAATTCCCTTAAAAGAGTGACTTCATTGGGACTTGAATGCAGTATAGTTCACAGGCGGGTGGAGTTAAGAAATCCCTTCATAGAAAATCCGTCTTGTTCAACTGTGGAGTTGCAGAGAGATTTGACCCAGGCTGGCTGTCGTCACGAGGCTTTGTGTGTGTTTTTATCAAATGCAGAATGTGTATGTATGTGTGATCATTTCACATCACGCCTCATCTTAAACTGGAACAGATTTCTTTGTGAAGCGAAGTAGATAAATTAGGGTTTTGAACCAAACTGGGCTGGTTTCTCTGAAAAGGAATCTCTTGAGTCATTGATGTATGTTCACTTCAATCAGCGAAAACTTATATTTAAGACAATCTAATTCCTTAAAATGACTCACATTTAAAAAGTGTTACTTCTTTACAGCTCAAACTTTCTCAAGGTTGTTTTTTTAACAATACAATTAAGCAAAGATGCAATTTGAGCATTTAAAAAGTAAATTAAAGCTGTTTGATGTCTGAGTGTTTCATCCTACTATGAGATACTTTAAAGGAAAACGAGTGCAGAGTTGAAGTGCAAGGAGATGTGGGAACTGAAGACGTGTTTTAATCAGTGGCGGGCCGTGCATCCTCTACCTGGGCCTTCTGTGCCGTCTGATATCATATAAATAAATACGTGCATGACGGGAAGCTGCGTCATTTACATACAATGCATGTAGTCCACATCAACAAGAACAAATTCACTAGAACCAGTCACATTTAGTTATAAAAAAACATGACAAAACAATCTAACAAAATTGCGGCACTAAAACACCGCACACTCAAGAGCACGAGCCACGATCAGAAGGAACAATATTAACTATACAATAAAAACAGCACCGTAGACACATTAACACAACGCTACTGCAGATGTAAAAACACAAAGCAGTTCACTTACCAGATGCTGTTCACTTAAAGGCAAAGTCCATCCTCCTCTCTTTGTTAACAAACAGTTCAATGACGCGGTTGTTCAGTTTATCGGTGGCTTCAGTTCTAGTACCAGGTCCGTCTCGATGGCCATGGACCCCAGTGAGGATCATCACCGCCACAGGTGTCCATAACCCTCTGTGAGAAAGGTGCTGTAAGTAAATCCGCCACCAAATCCGTTTCTCCTCCTTCAGCCATTGAGTGTTAAAAAAACTAGCCAAGCAAAAAACAACAAATGTCATAACTTCTCTTATGTTTCTGCCTGAACTCTTCTTACTACTACTGAGTTCTGCTAGCAGCTATCTAGCTTTCTGTTGACTAAAGTCAAGCTGACCCACTGACCAATCACAGCGCATGTTAATGCTCACGCTGGTCCACTGACCAATCACAGGGCAGAGGTTGTTGCACTTCAATTATATCCAGTAAAAGGGAAGTGTATAGTTACTGGTTGCTCTGCTGATTCATATTTTACATTCAACATAAGAGGTTGCTCACTGAGTTTAGAAAACATCACTTTTGATTGATTACTTCCTTTTCTGTTTGTGTTAATTTTTCCAGAATTATTTCTTTATTATTAAGTCTGAGAGCAAGAAAAAAAAAAAAAAAGTTCTTCCCTCCCAAATAAGCTGAACTCTACTTCCCTGTGAGTTCACTTCAGATACTTGAGGAGTCTGATCCTGTTTCGTAGACAGTACTTATTTACTTTCCACTGTGGTATGTGTTGTTCAGTCAAAGAAAGTAAATGATATGACCTTTTCTCACACTGCTGGTGACAAATAGGAAACAATAGGCAGAATAAAAGAGATAAACTGTATAAAAGCTGAAACACTGAACGTGAACACAAACAGGATGAACACACTGCTGATGTACTTGTGTAAACACATTGCCAACGTAGAAACAGATGTTTCCTTGAGAGCTGTTGTTAGCAACAAACAAGTAAAGAAGTCTATGAATGCAGCTGAAGCTCAAACTGCTCCCTTTCCTTGAACGCAGCACCGATCGCCTCGAGTCCAACTCTGACGCTTTACTCCCTGGTTCCTCTTCCAGATCGACCAGTTTGAAGATGGGTGTGACCAAGACCTGAGAGAGCTGGCAAACCACTTACACTGAGGATCAGCTGACGCTTGAGCAAGAACAAGAAAAAAAAGAAAAAAGTGGGTGTGGCTTCCTGTTAGAAGCTGTTATTTGCTGAAACCAGCATGAGGCAATCATTTCCTTGTTGTCGGAGAGGAGACATGGCGCAGCGAGGAGACCAAGCAGACGAGGTGAGGTTCTGCTGTTCCATCTGTCTGGATCTCCTGAAGGATCCGGTGACTGTTCCCTGTGGACACAACTACTGCATGAGCTGTATTCAAAGCTCGTGGGACGAGGGAGACCAGGAGAAAAGCCACAGCTGCCCTCAGTGTAGGAAGACCTTCGCACCGAGGCCTGTCCTGGTGAAAAACACCTTGTTGGCCGAGTTAGTGGAGGAGCTGAAGAAGACTGGACTCCAAGCTGCTGCTGCTGATCACTGCTATGCTGGACCTGAAGATGTGGGCTGTGATGTCTGCACTGGGAGGAGACTGAAGGCCTTCAAGTCCTGTCTGGTGTGTCTGGCTTCTTACTGTGAGAAACACCTCCAGCCTCATTATGAATCTCCTGCCTTTAAGAAACACAAGCTGGTGGACCCCTCCGTCAACCTCCAGGAGAACATCTGCTCTCGCCACGACGAGGTGATGAAGATGTTCTGCCGCACTGATCAGCAGTGCATCTGTTATCTCTGCTCTGTGGACGAACACAAAGGCCACGACACAGTCTCGGCTGCAGCGGAGCGGACCGAGAGGCAGCAAGAGCTCGCTGGACATCGTCAAAGAGTCCAGCAGAAAATCCAGGAGCACCAGAGGGACGTGGAGCTGCTTCATCAGGAGGTGGAGGCTGTCAATCGCTCTGCTGATGAAGCAGTGGAAGACGGGGAGAAGATCTTCACCGAGCTGAAGCAGCAGGTCAGATCTCAGCAGAGAACCCAAGTGAGTCGAGTCAAAGCGCTTCAGGAGGAGCTGCAGCAGGAGATCACTGATCTGAAGAGGAAGGACGCCGAGATGGAGAAGCTCTCACGCACAGACGACCACGCACAGTTTCTTCACAGTTACCCCTCGCTTTCGCAGCTCACCGAGCCGGCGGACTCACCGAGACCAAAGACAAACCGCCTGCAGTACTTTGAAGATGTGACGGCGGCGCTGAAAGCAGCTAGAGGTCAAATACAGGCCCTTCTTCCTGAGACACGGCCTTCAGTGGAGCCAACGACCAGAGATCAAATACAGGCCCTTCTTCCTGAGACACGGCCTTTAGTGGAGCCAACGACCAGAGATCAAATACAGGCCCTTCTTCTTGAGACACGGCCTTCAGTGGAGCCAACGACCAGAGATCAAATACAGGCCCTTCTTCCTGAGACACGGCCTTTAGTGGAGCCAACGACCAGAGATCAAATACAGGCCCTTCTTCCTGAGACACGGCCTTTAGTTGGGCCAACGTTTAGAGATCAAATACAGGCCCTTCTTCTTGAGACACGGCCTTCAGTGGAGCCAACGACCAGAGAACAAATACAGGCCCTTCTTCCTGAGACGTGGCCTTTAGTGGAGCCAACGACCAGAGAACAAATACAGGCCCTTCTTCCTGAGACACGGCCTTCAGTGGAGCCAACGACCAGAGAACAAATACAGGCCCTTCTTCCTGAGACGTGGCCTTTAGTGGAGCCAACGTTTAGAGATCAAATACAGGCCCTTCTTCCTGAGACATGGCCTTTAGTGGAGCCAACGACCAGAGGTCAAATACAGGCCCTTCTTCCTGAGACGTGGCCTTTAGTGGAGCCAACGTTTAGAGATCAAATACAGGCCCTTCTTCTTGAGACACGGCCTTTAGTGGAGCAAATGACCAGAGATCAAATACAGACCCTTCTTCCTGAGACACGACGTTTTGTGAAACGGCGTTCAGTGAAGCCAACCACCAGAAATCAAATACAGGCCCTTCTTCCTGAGACATGGCCTTTAGTGGAGCCAACGACCAGAGATCAAATACAGGCCCTTCTTCCTGAGACACTGCCTTAAGTGGAGCCAACGACCAGAGATCAAATACAGGCCCTTCTTCCTGAGACACTGCCTTAAGTGGAGCCAACGACCAGAGCAGAGTTCTTACAATATTCATGTCAAATCACGCTGGATCCAAACACAGCAAGTTCTGACCTGGTTTTATCAGAGGAGAACAGAAAAGTTAGATTTAATAACAACGTTGCTCCATCTTCTAAACATCCAGACAGATTCATTGACACATTTCAGGTCTTGAGTAAAGAAGGACTGACTGGTTGTTGTTACTGGGAGGTGGAGATGATGAACGGGTCTGTATTAGCAGTCGCTTACAAGAGTATTGCGAGGAGGGCCGGTAGTGAAAGTGAATTTGGACCGAATAAGAAGTCTTGGGCATTACAAAATGTCAATGGTTATACCTTCATACATGACAATCACTCACTCAGCATCTCAGGTCCTCGGTCCTCCAGAGTAGGAGTGTACTTGGATCACAGTGCAGGTGTTCTGTCCTTCTACAGCGTCTCTGAAACCATGACCCTCCTCCACAGAGTCCAGACCACATTCACTGAGCCGCTCTTTGCTGGACTCCGTCTTTATGGTGAATCCTCTGCTGAGTTGTGTGAACTCAAGTAGACCAGACGTACTGTGATAAGTAACACTGATGATGTGACTGTTTAACTTTCAGTCTTTATGTCTGTTTAATGTTTCCTGTGTAGGACAAATGAGATAATTTCATGTTACGGTCTCGTCCTCTGAATAACTGCAGAGCTTTTACAGATGTGATTCATAAAAAATTTGGATTTATTTAATCTGAACAGAAACTAACAGACGTTTTCTTTAGAAGCAATGTGATTCAGAACGATGATTAATATGTAAAATGGAATAAATGTGATTGTGATTTTCTAAATTCAAAGACAGTGTTAAAAGTCTCATTCTTCTCATCATCCAGACATATTCACATAATTTATTAATTATGAAAGCTCAAACCCAACAAACCACTTTACTTAGCCTTATAAACTTAGTTTGAACACCATCTTCAGTCAGTTATCAGAGAGCTGAGCTCTGGTCAAATAAAACACATCAGCTATGAACACAAAGACACAAAACTAATGACTATTATTGAAATGTCTCAAAGTTTTATTTGTTAAAAAGTTGGAATGTTTGGTTATAAAGTTTATTTTACATAGATCTCTTTCATTGTGCGTCTTTCTCACTCAATCAAAATTAGTGTCACAGTCTTAAAGATGCCTCGAAATTTATATATATATATATGTGTATGACATACACACACTAACTGAGGGATGAAAGAAGAATCTGCCAAATGCAGAAAATACTGAGTTCCAATAATTTAAATTTACAAATATATAATGTGAACATTTCCACATTCTTCTTTCTTGACTGGAATAAAAGTCAAATCAGTTTTAGTCTGTCAGCAGATCCAGTTCCCTTGTTGACATGGAAATACATCTTCAGGGCTTTGATGTCATGTGACGGCAACACATACAATATATTCACGTAAAAATAAACCCTTTTGTTTTGCTCAAAAAGGACTAAAAGACTTTTGCTAAAATAAAAACATCAGAATGTCATTCCTTTACGTCCCTAATGTCACAAAGTTTGTGGTTCTATTTATAGACATTTGGAATTAAGTTCTGTGAAGCTTCTTTTTAAAATATCTTAATAACAGAGTTCATAATTTTACGTTCGTTTGCGTGTCAACTTATCAGTGAACACGCGTGCAACAAAAAAACAGACTATTATAAATCGCGACATGTTCCTCCAGCGTCATGAAACTTAATGTCGTGTCACTTCCTGTGAACCAAACAGACCGGGCTCTCACTTCCTGTCTAAAGTGACTCTAAAGCTCTTCGTCGTTCTCTGACGTCTTCTGACGAGAGGAACGTTGCTCACGTCTTTCAAGATGAATGCTCGTTTGAACCGCGTTGGGCCTCGTCCCTGAACTCACCACCGCTGCAGTTTGAAAATGTACCGGACACAAAAACACACGGAACGTTTAGAAGCCGCCGGGAGCACTTTCTATGACGCCCACGTCTATAATGCGTTATTAACATTATAATAATGCGTTATAAACATTATAATGCGTTATAAACATTATAAACATTATAATAATGTGTTATAAACATTATAATGCATTATAAACATGTCAATGATGCATTATAAACATTATAATAATGTGTTATTAACATTATAATAACGCGTTACTGCGTTATAAACATTATTATAATTCATTATAATGCATTATAAACATTATGTGTTATAAACATTATAATGCCTTATAAACATTATAATAATGCCTTATAAACATTATAATAATGCGTTATTAACATTATAATAATGCGTTATAAACATTATAATAATGCATTATAAACATTATGTGTTATTAACATTATAATGTTTATAAACATTATAATAATGCAGTATAAACATTATAATGTGTTATTAACATTATAATAATGTGTTATGAACATAATGCATTACAAACAATATACAAATGCGTTATAAACATTATAATAATGCATTATAAACATAATGTTATAAACATTACAATAATGCGTTATGAAAATTATAATGCGTTATGAAAATTATAATGCATTATAAACATTATAATGCATTATAATAATGTGTTATTAACATAATGCATTACAAACATAGTAATAATGTGTTATTAACATAAAGCATTATAAACATAGTAATAATGTGTTATTAACATAATGCATTATAAACATAGTAATAATGTGTTATTAACATAATGCATCAGACGTTGTAGAAAGAGCTCCAGAAGCGTCGTATTGATCCATCGGGACCATTCCCTCTGGTTCTGGTGGAGCCCGGAGCTCCTGGTTCTGACCCTCTGGTTCTGATCCTCTTGTTCTGATCCTCTGGTTCTGACCCTCTGGTTCTGATCCTCTGGTTCTGATCCTCTGGTTCCGTGAAAGAAAAATCCGTCAATCAAAGAGACGAACCAATCACAGCGCAGAGCTCCGGCTTCTCCAACGCAGTGACCGAAGAACTGAAGTGAGAAGTCTTCAGTCTCATTAAAAACGTTTTGGGGGAAATGTTGAAACTCCAGCCGACCCGTCGACGGAGAGGAGCTGCAACAGCTACAAAATATAAAGAAGAAGAAGAAGAAGAAGAAGAAGAAGAAGAAGAAGAAGAAGAAGGGTTTCCTCATCAGAGAAGTGAAATGTAGTTTTTAGGAACGATCCCACGTCGCCCGCACACAACTCCCAGAATCCACTGCTCGTCCACAAACTCCATCTGCGTTATGACATCACCGACCTGCAGGAGTGAGACGGGAAGAGAGTCTGTGAGACAACAACAACAACAACAACAACAACAACAAGCTTCAACTCTAGTGAGAAACTTCAACTGCTGCTTTCTTTTGTCTTCAATAATGAATATAAATATATAAATAAACACACATTTAGTCTGTATTTTAACTTCCTCATGGCACACACACACACACACACACACACACACACACACACACACACACACACACACACACACACACACACACCTTTAAAGTGAGCTCATCCTCGCTCTCGGCTGTGAAGTCAAACTTGGCCACTCCTTTGACCGCAGAATGCTGGCCTGTGATTGGCTGAGCTGGAAACAGGAAGTTGTGGTCAGAGACCTCAGTGTGTTTAAAGCAAAGCAGCTGATAATATTACGACATAACACCTAACACAACACTATCAACAATATCAGTAACAGCTTCATATAACTAATATTATATATAAATACTAAATAAAAACAATATTGTGTAATTAGAATAAACACCAAAGCATCTACTTTTGAAATAAAAACAAAAAGATGGGATGGAAGGGGGCGTTTGTTTCATTGTTCCTGGACCACCAGGCGGGCGGGGTTTATTTAGTCAAATTAAACAATAAAGAGATTAATGAAGAAAGCAACAAGCAGTGTAATCATAATAAAAATACTCTAATAAAAAAATAATAATGTATTTTCTGCACAGTATATTGTGTTATATATTCCTACATAAATACTGTTTCACATAATCCTTTATTTACATAGTTTATATTCCTTAATGAAACTGTAACACTGGGATCAATAAAGTACTTCTGACTGATCTTAAATACCTCAGTAATCATATAATAATACACGCATTGTACATTATTAGATATACTATTACAAACTCACAGGGAGAATTATTCTAATACAACTTTTAATATACTTTAAAGTACTTTTACTTTAATAACATTTTCACTGCAGGAGAGTATTGTGTGTGTGTGTGTGTGTGTGTGTGTGTTACCGCGCTGGGTGAAGGCAGCAGGGTAGAGCCCCTCCCTCCCCTCCAGTCTTCCTCTCCTCCACTGGGCGTCGACGTGTTGCGTCACCAGGATCAGCGCCCCCTTGTGGAAGGACAGGTCGTCTGCAGCCTGAGCCGGGAAGTCGAACAGAGCCTCGGCCCACTCCTCTTCCTCTTCTTCCTCCTCCTCCTTCTCCTTCTTCTTTTCCTCCTCCTCCTTCTCCTCCTTCTTCTTCTCCTTTTCCTCCTCCTCCTTCTCTTCCTCCTTCTTCTCCTCCTTCTCCTGCAGATAAAGTAGAAACACTATAAACACACTGACTCGTGCAAACATAAATAAACTATTTAGATAATTAACTGTGTAGTTAAAAAATGAAACAAGCTCTATATATATATATATATATATATATATATATATATATATATATATATATATATATATATATATATATATATATATATACACACACACACACACACACACACACACCTCTGAGTCAGGGTCCTCTGAGGTCTTTGGAGCTGTTGAGGACAAAAACACAAAAACGTTCCATTAAAATCTTTAAGGAGAAAAGCAATACATTTAAATTAAACAATATAAACAATAGACATAAACAAATAAATAGTTTACTTATTCAAGATGTATTTCGTTGCATTAACAAAGATAAAATATGTATTAATGTTCATTGAAATCTGCTTTTCTTGACTGCAAAGCACTTTGTGTCTGAAAGGGGATGTAATATTATTATTATTATTATTATTATTATTATTATTATTATTAATAACTCATAACTATGTTTATCTATTTATCTATGTCTTTGTTCATTATTCCTTCATGCAGAATAATCCTGTTTGGTCTGAATCTCATTTTGAAGATCAAAGTTTCACCGCATTAAAAAAACACAAATAACAGCAAAACGTTTAAAACACAGAAAAGAGACGACAGAGTCAAATAAAAGCAGAAAAAAAGCCGATCGTCACAAAAACAATCCTCTTTAATCGCGGTTCTTAAATCCTGAAACGCGATTCTTCACCTTCATCGTTTCACGTCGGCAGATCCACAAAATCTGCTTCTGAACTCATTTCAGGAGAGAAATTGTCTCGTATTAAATCTCAGAAACGACAACGAGACTTTTATTTTGTTAAAAAAGGTCAAATTGCCGCGTTTCCTGCAGAAGGATTCTGGCGGCTTTGAGGAGAGAACATTCAAAATGTGCGTAAATTATAATTTGCAACAGTCCAACATGTGACTTTTCCATGACTTTTAACCACATTTCTATGACTTTTAAATTTGGTGAAAAGTCATGGAAAGCATTGGTCAGAATGTGTTCCAATGCATTCCATGACTTTTCCATGACTTAAAACCAAATGTCCATGAGCAAACATTTAGTGAAATCTGGGTGTAAACAGTAAAAAGTGAGTAAATGTAGTATTTAAACTAACAATGAGAATACAAAGCATACATATATACAGGGTTCATACACATTCTGACCAATGCTTTTCCATGACTTTAAACCAAATTTCCATGACTTTTGACCAAACTTCATGATTTTAAACCAAATTTCCACGACTTTTAACCAAATTTCATGACTTCTCCATGACTTTAAACCAAATTTCCATGACTTTTAACCAAATTTCATGATATTAAACCAAATTTCATGACTTTTAACCAACTTTCCATGACTTAACCAAATTTCATGATTTAAACCAAATTTCCATGACCAAACATTTAGTGAAATCTGGGTGTAAACAGTAAAAAGTGAGTAAATGTAGTATTTAAACTAACAATGAGAACACAAAGCATACAGTAAACCTTAAATGACTCAAATGAATGAGACAATAGTTTGATTAAAAGAATAAACATTTATATAGATGCCTGTATGTATGCCTGCTTATATTTTGAGTCTTTCTTTTAAAAGCATATTCATTATTTCAAACTCAGCGTAAATGAACGTCATGAACACATGAATATAACACATTTACATGACTTTTACTAAACTTTTGGGATTTTAATTTTTTTAAGGACTTTTCCAGGCCTGGAAATAACCATTTTAAAATCCCATGACTTTTCCAGGTTTTCCATGACCGTAAGAACCCTGAGTTACTACGAGGAACTTTCACTCTGTGTTGTTTCTGGCGCCCCCTGTGGACTACAGAGGTAGTGTTGTTTCTGGCGCCCCCTGTGGACTACAGTGGTAGTGTTGTTTCTGACGCCCCCTGTGGACTACAGAGGTAGTGTTGTTTCTGGCGCCCCCTGTGGACTACAGTGGTAGTGTTGTTTCTGGCGCCCCCTGTGGACTACAGAGGTAGTGTTGTTTCTGGCGCCCCCTGTGGACTACAGTGGTAGTGTTGTTTCTGGCGCCCCCTGTGGACTACAGAGGTAGTGTTGTTTCTGGCGCCCCCTGTGGACTACAGTGGTAGTGTTGTTTCTGGCGCCCCCTGTGGACTACAGAGGTAGTGTTGTTTCTGGCGCCCCCTGTGGACTACAGTGGTAGTGTTGGTTCTGGCGCCCCCTGTGGACTACAGTGGTAGTGTTGGTTCTGGCGCCCCCTGTGGACTACAGTGGTAGTGTTGGTTCTGGCGCCCCCTGTGGACTACAGAGGTAGTGTTGTTTCTGGCGCCCCCTGTGGACTACAGTGGTAGTGTTGGTTTTGGCGCCCCCTGTGGACTACAGAGGTAGTGTTGTTTCTGGCGCCCCCTGTGGACTAAAGAGGTAGTGTTGTTTCTGGCGCCCCCTGTGGACTACAGAGGTAGTGTTGTTTCTGGCGCCCCCTGTGGACTACAGTGGTAGTGTTGGTTCTGGCGCCCCCTGTGGACTACAGTGGTAGTGTTGTTTCTGGCGCCCCCTGTGGACTACAGAGGTAGTGTTGTTTCTGGCGCCCCCTGTGGACTAAAGAGGTAGTGTTGTTTCTGGCGCCCCCTGTGGACTACACTGGTAGTGTTGTTTCTGGTGCCCCCTGTGGACTAAAGAGGTAGTGTTGGTTCTGGCGCCCCCTGTGGACTACAGTGGTAGTGTTGTTTCTGGCGCCCCCTGTGGACTACAGTGGTAGTGTTGTTTCTGGCGCCCCCTGTGGACTACAGTGGTAGTGTTGTTTCTGGCGCCCCCTGTGGACTACAGAGGTAGTGTTGTTTCTGGCGCCCCCTGTGGACTACAGTGGTAGTGTTGTTTCTGGCGCCCCCTGTGGACTACAGTGGTAGTGTTGTTTCTGGCGCCCCCTGTGGACTACAGTGGTAGTGTTGTTTCTGGCGCCCCCTGTGGACTACAGTGGTAGTGTTGTTTCTGGCGCCCCCTGTGGACTACAGTGGTAGTGTTGTTTCTGGCGCCCCCTGTGGACTACAGAGGTAGTGTTGTTTCTGGCGCCCCCTGTGGACTACAGTGGTAGTGTTGTTTCTGGCGCCCCCTGTGGACTACAGTGGTAGTGTTGTTTCTGGCGCCCCCTGTGGACTACAGAGGTAGTGTTGTTTCTGGCGCCCCCTGTGGACTACAGAGGTAGTGTTGTTTCTGGCGCCCCCTGTGGACTACAGTGGTAGTGTTGTTTCTGGCGCCCCCTGTGGACTACAGTGGTAGTGTTGTTTCTGGCGCCCCCTGTGGACTACAGTGGTAGTGTTGTTTCTGGCGCCCCCTGTGGACTACAGTGGTAGTGTTGGTTCTGGCGCCCCCTGTGGACTACAGTGGTAGTGTTGTTTCTGGCGCCCCCTGTGGACTACAGTGGTAGTGTTGTTTCTGGCGCCCCCTGTGGACTACAGAGGTAGTGTTGTTTCTGGCGCCCCCTGTGGACTACAGAGGTAGTGTTGTTTCTGGTGCCCCCTGTGGACTACAGTGGTAGTGTTCCATGACCGTAAACCCTGCTGGTAAAGAAGGACCTTTGGGCTCACCGCTGCTCTCCGGTGCCGCCGCCGGCGGTTCGATCACCTCGGCGAAGTTCAGCGGGAACACGCCGACCCGGCCGTGGATCTGGCCCCGCCCCCACTGCTGCCCGAGCAGCTCCAGCAGGGCGATGACGTCGCCCTGGGAGAAGGTGAGCTCGTCCTCCTCCTCGCCCTCGTAGTCGAACAGGGCCACGCAGCGAGGGCCGCTGCACACACACACACACACACACACACACACACACACACACGGTGAAACACACACTTCTACAAACGGCTACCTGTGATGGTGAGGCGTTCGTGGTCTCACCTGTCGGGTGGAGGCTCCGGCTGCTCCTTGGGCTCCGGAGGCCGAACGGGTAGAATGGACTGGATGACAGAGGAAAACAAAATTATATATATATACACACATATATATATATATATATATATATATATATATATATACACATACATACACATACCCCCTGTTAAATAAAGAGCTTTACTTGTGGTTATTATGCGTTAGTGCAGATATAATACCATGTGAATATTTATATATACGTATATATATATATATATATATATATATATATATACGTATATATATATATATATATATATATATATATATATATATATATATATATATATATATATATATATATATATATATATATATATATATATATATATATAAATAAATAAATATGTATATTTTTTATTGCATTGTTTTAAATATATATATGTATATATAATTTTTTTATAAAAAAACATATATAAATATATATATTTAAATATAAATATACATACACTAACTAAAAGTTAGTGTATGTATATTTCATAGTCTCAAAATGTCTCAAAATGAGCTCATAATTCATCTCTGATATCTATTTTCTATGTGCTATATATA
The DNA here is from genome assembly GCA_038501785.1 of Myoxocephalus aenaeus. Lineage (NCBI taxonomy): Eukaryota > Metazoa > Chordata > Actinopteri > Perciformes > Cottidae > Myoxocephalus > Myoxocephalus aenaeus. The sequence goes on along the minus strand of JBAMJR010000237.1, from coordinate 720,177 downwards.
TATATATATATATATATATATATATATATATATATATATATATATATATATATATAAAAAACATCGTTATTTATTCTAGTTGATGACCAGCACTACATTTTACTGGATTACAGTGAACACATCATGAGAACGAAGCTTTGCCCAATACTCATTTTTACAGATTCGAGCTTGAACGCA